>CAUYRH010138614.1:0-13254 GCA_963574655.1 Perodicticus potto | reverse complement strand
TTTTTGAGACAGAGCCTCAAGCTGTCACCCTGGATAGAGTGCTGTGGCATCACAGCTCACAGCAACCTCCAATTCCTGGGCTTAAGCAAGTCTCTTGCCTCCACCTCCCAAGTAGCTGGGACTAGGTGCCCGCCACAATGCCCGGCCATTTTTTGGTTGCAGCCGTCGTTGTTTGGCAGGTCCGGGCTGGATTTGAACCCGCCAGCTCAGGTGTACATGGCTGGCACCTTAGCCCGTTGAGCCACAGGCGCCGAGCCCATGGTTTTATATCTTGAGTCTGCAGTCCTGCCCTGTTGGGGGGAGGGGTGTGTGGCTGTTGGGCAGGAAGAGGAAGGTGAGAAGTCCAGGGATTGATGGGTTGGAAGAGAGTGGAGGGCCTTGAGGCTCCAGGGGCAGGTTATGAGGTAGAGGAGCAGTAGGAGCTAAAACAATCCCTAGAGGAGGGAAGATAGGGAAGGAGGTGGGGGAGATAGAAGGGAAGGTGTTTGGGCGATGATTTGTATAGGCAGGGGTAGGAACAGAGGGAGAGAAAGGCCTGAAGATAGGGGACTTCATTCCATCTGCTTGTTTTTTTTTTTTTTTTGAGGAAATTATTTAAGTTCTTCAAGATATTAAAATTAAAGGTCCCATTTTCTAATTTGTATTGACACCTCTGCAGTATCTCTGTTGAGGGGAGTAGAAGGACCAGCTCCCATGTCTCAGATGTCTTTCCCCTTTTCCTAGGTGGAAAAGAAGGTGTCCCTAGTTTCCCAAGATCTAGGAGTGAAAAACAAAAAAAGACTGAGAAAGGTCAGGCATCCCTATTTTTTCTCACACAACTTGAGGTCCCCAGGACCTTGAAAGCCTAAATGAGGGTCCATTGCTGGGCTTGAAGTGAGAAATGAAATGGTTTGAGGTCCCCCAGGACCCCAGAAGAGAGCACAGAACTGGGGCAAAATCCTCTAATTAGGCACAAATGAACGAAGAAGCAGCAACCAGGGGGGTTATGGGGACATGGAGGCATGGAGTGGGCCAAAGAGCTAGCCGAGAGAGGTTCTGTTAAGGAACTTACTTACCCTTACTCACTCTTAAGTGGCAGTTGGAGCGAAATCCTCCAGTATTCTCAGGTCAAAAAGAGTCCAGTCTCGGTGCTACCAGAACCAAGTTTCGAGAAAACTAGGGTGGCTAGGGTGGGCAGCACCCACCCTAGATGAGATGCAGCTTGGCCACCAGCAACTAGTCCCAGGTCTTCAGTACCACATGATAGGTGTGGGTGGCAGTGCCCAGAGATGAGATTGGAGCAGAGATGTTCAGGCCAGGTTGATTGAAAGGGGACAGTGGCCAACTTGGGCAGTGCAAAGGTGACATCTGCACCTGGGGGTAGTTAGAGGCCCAGGGCTGTAGGGGGTGGGCAAATTCCACAGCTTGCCTAGAAAGTTAGGGTCCCTTGGCATGAACTTCGGGGAGCTGGGGCTAACTAGGTTCTTTGTGTCTTTATCTTAGGAGGGGAGGTAGAGGAGGTGGAGGGGAAAGGGTTCATGTATGGCTGTTAGGCCCCCCAACAGGATTGAATGTAGGTATTGAATTGTTATGTTCATGATACCACCCTGAGCAAGAATTCTGTTTTTAAAAAATTTCTGGAACAATATTTTTCAGCAACTGTTCATTTTTGTTATAATTTTATTGGGGAATGTACTATGCTGCTCAGATATTTAGGGAACTTGTGTTATCTGTTTTTTTTTTTTTTTTCAATTCCATTGTTTCTCCCTCTACTAGTTTTTCCCGCCATATGCATTTAAATATGCTCAGGTGTCTTTCAAGGAAAACTCTCTTGACCCCCAAGCCCTCTCTAACTATTACCTTGTGCCCCACCCTTCATAGCCAAATTTGTCTCCATTTCCTTATATCTTAAGTCTTGTCAAGTTTTTTCCTGAATTACAAAATTGAAAATCAATTTTTCAAGTTCCTTAACAATTTGTTAGATTTTAATTGAAAATGCACCAGAATTATAGATGAGTTTAGTGTGGATTGGTATTTTTTTAAATATTAAAAAATTCACCAAATTCTTCACCTAAGAATTCATTTTGTTTCTCTGTTTAATCAAGATGTTTTTATGTCCTTGGGCAAAACTGAATCCTTTTCTTCATATAGAGTTTGTACATTACTTTTAGGTTTATTCCAATTTAGAGGTGTTTAATTTTCCTTCTATAGGTAATGGGTTTTGCTCTCAGGCTTTCAAATTACTATTGCTGGCTGATAAAGGAGACTATTGATCTTTGCAGACTTTTGTCATATAGTACCTACTTACTCAACACTTATAAATTCTAATGGTTTTTCAGTTGATTCTATTGTATAGGCTAGGCACTTTGTATCTCTTTTTTTCCTAATGTTTGTATCTCTTTCTATTATCTTATTGAATATGCTTATTGGTATGCTTCAGTGAAATTTTTACTATAGCAGTGATAAGAATCCTTATTAACTTCATTGCAGTTGGCTTGTGGGATTGCTTCTAATAGTTAACATGAGGCATGGTATTTTCTGCGGGGTTTGTTAAATGAATTTCACTTTATTCTTACTTTTCTAAAAGTAGTGGGGGTTTTGTTTGTCTATTTTAACCAGGAATGGTTGTTTAGCATTAACAACTGCTTATGAGGCACCTATCCATTAGGTCATGTATTTTCCTTTAAACTAACCATGTAGAAATGCCTTCAGATAAATTCTATAGAGCCATGATATTATATATATTTTTAATGTATTACTGCTGGATTTGGTGTTGTAATATTATTTATATTTTTTAATCCATGTTCTTAGTGAGACTATCAGTACTTCGTGTTTGTTTTTTTCTTTTATAATTTAGATAGTAAGGTTAGGTTAGCCTGGTATAATGGTACTATTCTGTTCTAAGTCTACACATTACTAGCAGATGATATAATTTTCTTGTAATATTTCAAATAACCAATTGACAAATTACATAATTACAGCTAGTAAGAAAATTAATCAAGATTGCTGGATATTAACTTGCAAAAATAAATACTAGACAGGCACAATGGCTGTTGTAATTCCAGTACTTTGGGAGGTAAGAGTGAGAGGATGCCTTGAGGCCAGGAGTTTGAGGCCTGTCTGGGAAAGAAACATAAAAATGTAGGCAAAGAAACATAATGAGACTCCCGTCTCTACCAAAAAATAAAACAATAGGAAAACCTAACCAGGTGGCTCATGCCTGCAGTCCTAGCTACTTGGGAGGCTGAGACCAGGAGTTTGAGGCTGCACTGAGCTATTGTCCTGCCACTGCACTCCAGCAGGGGTGACAGGGCAAGACCCTGTGTCAAAAAAAAAAAAAGTGAATAAATATAAATAAATAAACAAACAAACACCATTCTTCTCTATGGGCAATTACTATATCTAGAACATAGAAAATTAGATTCTATTACATTAATGACAAAAAGGATAAGTCCTGTGGTAACACTAACCTAACAAAGTCTTCATAAGACCTTTAAGCAGGAAAATATTAAAAGGTATATGAGGATCTAAAGAAAACTTCATATGCCATATTTAAAGACAGGGTGCTTTAAAATTGTTGAGTTTCAAATTCTTTTCAAAATAACATAAATAAAATTTGAACAAATTCCTAACAGTTTTTGAGGAACTCGGTATAGAGAGAGAGTTAATATCTTCTTGGTTTTATTTTATTTTTATTGAGTTATTTATTTTTTCAGACAGAGTCTCACTATATTGCCTTTGGTAGAGGGCTGTGGCGTCACAGCTCACAACAACCTCAAACTCTTGGCTGAAGCTATTCTCTTGCCTCGCCTCCCAATTAGCTGGGTATATAAGTATTCACCACAACACCTGGCTATTTTTTGTTGTTGTTGTTGCAGTTGCCATTGTTTTTTAGCTGGCCTGGGCTGGGTTTGAACCCACCAGCCTTAGTGTATGGGCCAGCCCTGTAATCACTGTGCTGCAGGCGCTGAGCCATCTTGGTTTTAGATGTTGGACATATCTAAATTTGCACAGGTAATTCATCTGTTTCTTTTGTCTGTGACAATCTTCACTAAAAAATAATCTTCCATTTAAAAACAAATTTAATAGATTTGGAGTGTGTAAATGGTTTGATATATTCTATAGTGGTACAGTCTGGGCCTTTATATCCCAAAAGTGTGCTTTGTAGTCACAACCATCATCAATGCTTTATTATCTAATTTAAAAAGTATTTTTTCACCTCAAAGTTACAAAGAAATTCTCTTGCATTTTCTTCTTTTAGAAAACATAATATATATATATATATATATATATATGATCATAAGGAAAAGAACAAAAGAAGAAGCTCACCCTGCCAGACTTTAAGATCTGTGACATAGTAAATAAAGGTGAGAATGGCAAAAGAGCAGTGCAGCAGAGTAGAAGGCTCAGAAATAGGTATAGATTTGTATGTATGTAACTTCATGTATAATACAGTTGTCAGCGAGGGAAAGAATTTCAGTACATGTTGTTGGGGAAACTGACTCATTCTATTGAGAAAAATAGAATTAGTTCACTATTTTACATCATGAAGGTAAACTTAAGACAGGATAAATTGAAGACTGATATTTACATAGTTAAATTATAAAGTTAATTAATGGTCAAGAGAGATTAATATCTGTAATACACTTATATGTAGAATTTGCTATAAATCAAACTAAACAGAAAAGTAGGTAAAGGAAAACTGGCCAGACATGGTTTTTCATGCCTGTCATCCCCTTGCTTTGGGAGCTTGAGATGTGAGAATTGCTGGAGGCCAGGAGTTCAAGGCCAGCCCAAAATTAGCCAAGCAATATTGTGCATGCCTGTCATCCCAGATACTTACGAGATTGAGGTGGAAGAATTGTTTGAGCCAGGAGGCTGCAGTGAGCTGCAGTGATCGTACCACTCACTGCACTCCAGCCTGGGCAACAGAGCAAGGCCCATCTCTAAAAACAACAACAACAACAACAAAAAAAACAGAAAGAAAAAGGAGAGCTATTTATAGATGGGAACAGATAACACATGTATGATGAGATGTTTGATTTCACTTATAAAGAAATATATATTATTAGCTGGCGTTGTGGCAGGTGCCTGTAGTCCCAGCTACTCTGGAGGCTGAGGCAAGAGAATCGCCTAAGCCCAGGAGTTGGAGGTTGCTGTGAGCTGTGTGATGCCATGGCACTCTACCGAGGGTGATAAAATGAGACTCTGTCTCTACAAAAGAAAAGAAAAGAAAAGAAAAGAAATGTATATTAAAACTATGAGATACCACCTTAAACTTAACCACGCCAAGAAAAATTAGAAGGTTGGATGCAGTGAAAGGGGAAATTATGCTCTTCTGGTGGGAGAATAAAATAGTACAATCATTCTGGAGAGAAATATGGCAGCATTTGGGGAAATTAAAAAAGCATATATCATGTGATTCAGCAATCCCAGCCCTGGGGCTAAACTGAAGAAATTTTCCCATGGGTCTAATAAGGAGAAATGTATAAGATATACATCACTGCATTTTTTTGGTGAAGGGGATTAAATTGTAAGACTATTGTCATACCTGTCCTTGCTTTTAAATTCATTTCCTCCATTACCTAAGTTCCTACCTCTGTTCTCAGACGGCCTCCTACCACCTTATGCTTTATCCTTTAGGCTCCACTGATTCTTCAGTCTTACCACATCTAGAAATCTATTTGAATTTACTATTTTTCATAAAGCCTTATTTTCTTCATGTCCTCATTTCCTTCCTACCCTGCTTAGATTTCACGGTTCAATACTTAATCACTCCCTTAACTCCTTTGTCTCTTTCTTGCTCCGATATTTCCATCTGGCAAAACCCCAACCCAATTAGAAATAATGCTACACATTTCTCCGCTGCACCAAGGAAGCTGAATATGGCTAGAGAAAAACCATAAAACTCTGCTGGCTGGTATCACTTTAAATTTATGGTCATATATCTCAAGTAGATTCTTAGTAGAGAGCAACATGGACAGATGATTGTTTACTGTTGATTGAAAAAATTAAGAGAAAAACAGAATAAACTATAACAAGAGAAGTAACTTTCCCAAACTGATAATGACCTGTGGATGATCAACTCAATTCTCTGCACCTGGGTTTATTTTTAATCCTAAAAAACGAAATAAACAAATGATCTGTACAGAGAGATCAAGGGTAGCTAGTTTAGAACACTGCACTTTAGAACAAAGTTTCATTCATTCTAGTGTGTAGGATTCTCCAACATAAGTTCATCCTCCTGCCTACTCACAAGTAGACATTTCAAGTTTTAATGTCAGTAGGAACTAGGTGGGTCACACATATATACTTGTTTGAAATGGACTGCAAGCAGAATAGCCACCAATTCTTGGTCTACTGGCATTTATCAATGTGGGCCTAGTATTGCTAGATACTCTATTTTTAAAAAATAAGCCAGAAATATAAATGTTATGTGAAATCTTTCAATTTTAGATTATTTACAGTATAATTTATAAAGTTTAAATCATTATGGAAGTCATGATTAGGCTCATGAACCCAAATGATTTGATATATCTACACATATGTGAAGTCTGCTGGTTGCTAAATTCCGCCCATACACACAGTGCTTCTAGTCAGTCTGATTCTCTTATTTCTAAATAAAAATGGGCAACTGTGAATCTTCAGATATTTAAAGAATGCCCACAGCATTACTAAAGTAGACATACTGAAAAACTGATGTTTTGGGAAACAGAGATAATTTTGGAAACAGAAGATAAATTTAATTGTATCAAACATAGTAATCTTAATCTCTTTTCTAAATCTAATACATCTGAGAACTCTACATCTGAGTTCCTATACTTGTTTTGGAAGGTTGGAAATTAGTGACCTTTTTGGCTTGTGAGGCTTCTGGGAAATTTTTATATACTTATTTGCGAATGTAATCCCCATTGCAAAATACTGTTGTATTCATATGTTCATGGTTTGGTTACTTTTGACTCTTTTTCTCCATACTGCATGCAGAATAAGATAAATGTCACCATGCTACCACAGAGTGCTCAGGTGGCTGACCGAATGATGACAAGTTTAATTCTTATGAGAAACACCACAGTATTGGTGCTGTGCGTTGTTTTTGAGAAGGCACGTAAATGCTCCCTAAGCCCTAGACAGCATTTGATGACAGGACACTTCCTTTGTTGCTTTTGCATTATGTTACCCTAGGATATTTTTAGAACTGTGTAAAAAGAAAGCATCAATGCCTTCATATCTTCTTCTATCTTTCTAGAGTAGTAAGACAGAATAAGGCCAACAGCAAATATTATAATTAGGCTATGTGCTTTTAGGGACTAATTAGAGTGAATTATAGACTTCCTTAGTTTGAAATCCAATATTACCAGGGGTTTTAAGATCGAAAAATTCTGAGATTTTAATAGACAAGTTGAATGGTAAATTTTGCTTGGTTATGTATTAAACAAAATTTTGTGCCTTTAATGATTCTTATACTGACTGAGGTTTACAATTCTGGCTGAGGTTTACAATTTTTTCATTCAAAATTCTTTATCACTTACTACAAAGTTCTTTTTTCCTTGTTTATTGAACTGAAATATATTGAGCAACTACGAAAGGACAAAGGGTGGAGGAGGGATGCAAAGATAAATCAGATGTAGGCCCTGTCCTCAAAATGCTCATGCTAACATGTTGAAAGCTGCTGGTCATTTGTATTAGTTTCAACAAGAATATTGTATTATAATTTAAACAGAATTACAGGATCTGGAGTTAAGCCGCTTGAGTTCACATTTAGTTCTGTGTAACTTTGAATAAGTTCTTTAAACTTTCTGTCTCTCTGTTTTCCTACTTATAAATGTGTAGTAAAAAATAGTGTACACATAGATAGTTGTGAAGATGTAGTGTGATGCTACATGTAAAGGGTGGGGAAGCTGTTTCTGAATTCTCCCATTATATGGAAATTCAGTAATTTAATTCTGTATCACCCTTTGAAATAGATTTTATTATGCCTGTTTGGTGAGGAAAAAACTAAAGTTTAAAAAAATTGAATAACTTTTAAAAGGATCCATAGGTAATACCATAGGTGAAACTCAATCTTATTCAACTTTTTATATTGCAAACAGAGTTATAGAATTTTCTGAGTGAGTCATATTTCAGATGTTCTGTATTGTTATAATACTGTGTTCTAATGTGGGGTCTGTAAACTATACTCTTATAATCCTCACTTGTTTGCCTTATAAATGAAGGCATTTTCAACACTCAAGCCCCAGACAGTGACAAGAAAAGGAAAAATTGAGAAAAGGCACCACTCCTATGTCAGGAAAATTCTGAGGTTTTGGAAAGCCAGGCCCATCTTACATCTTCTTTTCAGTCCATAGCCCTAAAGGTTTTGGACAGTGGTGCCACTTGGTGTGAATTAAATAAAACCCTTCTACACCAAACTTCTTTCCTGAGAGAGTCAGTGGGCAAACACTCAATTGGCTCTTAGGAACTAACACCCTGTGGTGGCTTGATTTAATTAGTTTGCTTCCCTAATGCAAAGTTGAGGACAACTGAAGGAGCAAATGGGAATTTTATTGAGTTGGGGAGCTAGATAAGAAAAACATGAGAAAGATAACGGCAGTATTGAATGCCAGAATGAAAGTTATGGAGGCATAGTGGGTCCGAATACAGGAGGAGAGAGCATAGTGAGGTTGAAAAAGGCATCAGGAGGGAAATAAATGGGCAGAGTTTGAGGGAAAATATATAGGAAGATGTGTTATATACAGGTGGAGAAATGAGAGAAGGGCTTTGCTACTCAGAAGTGTGATCCTCAGATCAGCAATATTATCACCTGGAACTTGTTAGAAATGCACCCTCTCAGACTCCATCTATAATTAACATCGGCATGCTAACAAGATCCCCAGGTGATTTGAATATACATTAAACATTTAGAAGGAATCAGAGGAGTGCAAATGAGGTTATGAAAAAAACATACAGATGGGTGGTGGAAGGGTGCACTCTGGTGCTTTCAAACAGCAATTTAGTATCTTTTGGGGCAACCCGGAGGGAGATGGAAACCAATCTTTTTTTTTTTTTTTTGTAGAGACAGAGTCTCACTTTATTGCCCTCGGTAGAGTGCCGTGGCGTCACACAGCTCACAGCAACCTCCAACTCCTGGACTTAGGTGGTTCTCTTGCCTCAGCCTCCCAAGTAGCTGGGACTACAGGCGCCTGCCACAACGCCCGGCTAGTTTTCTGTTTTGCAGTTCAACCGAGGCGGGGTTTGAACCTGCCACCTTCGGTATATGGGGCCGGCGCTCTACTCAATGAGCCACAGGTGCCCGGAAACCATTCTTCTAAGTAAATCATCACAAGAATTGAGAAATAAACACATGTACTCAATACCAAATTGGAACTAATTGATCAACACTTAAGTGCATGTATGGAAGTAAATATCAATAAAAATCAAGCTGGTGGGAGAGGAGAAGGAAGGGATGGGTAAATTCACAACTGTTGGTTACAGTGCACACTATCTGGGTGAACAGCACACTTACATGTATAACTTTGACTCAGTCTGTACAAAAACAAAGTATGTAAACAGAACATCTATATACCCTAACATTCTGAAATAAATAAATATTTACTTAAAAAAATCTTCCAAGAGGGAGGTAGAGAAGTTTGTGAGTAGGTTAACTGATTGTGAATTGTATGTTAGTCTCCACTCAGGCTTTTAGTGCCTCAGTGGTATGAGACAAAGCCTGAGAATTTCTTAAGAGATGAAGTTGTTGGAGATTCCCTTTAGATTCTGATGTTATTAAGGGCTTTTGAGGCTTTTCAGGCTTTTGTCACTGAATGTGCATTTTTTCTTTTCTTTTTGTATGTTTGACTACTTTAGTTAGGAAAGCTGTGTTACAGGGAGCTATCCAGAAGAGATTTAAAGCAAGAAGTCACTTCCCTGAGCTTGCCTTCTAAACATTCTTGCTTCTCAGTCTCATTCTCCGCTGTGGCTTCACATGCCTTTTGTAAATCTTCTAAGCATCCTTTGGATGTTTTTGCTTCTGGACTCTGTCCTTCTTCTCCTCCATTTTCACAAAACAAACTTCTCTAGTTGCACTATCTGTTACTGTGAATCCCACTATCATCAATATACTGGTGACTCTCAGAGTCCCAGACTTACTGCTTAATTCACATCTTACTGGATATCCAATGGGCAACTCAGGATGTTATGGAATGATGTTTGTGTCCCCCACATTCATATGTTGAAATCTTAACTTCATGTGCAATGACATGGGGGTCTTTCAGAGGAGATTAGGTCATAAAGGTGGGGCCCACACGAATGGGATTGGTGCTCTGATGAGAAGACATACGAAGGAGATGACTTCTCTCTCGGCCATGCAAGGATACAAGATGGCTGCTTCTAAACCAGGAACAAGGCCTTCACTGAAACCCAGCCATGCTGGCACCCTAATCTTAGGCTTCTAGTTCCCAGAACCATGAGAAATGAACTTTGTTGTTTAAGCCACTCAGTCTATGGTAATTTGTTATTGCAGCTTGACCTGGCTAAGACACAGACTCATCAAGTCATAAACTGAATTCATCATCTTCTCCCTAAAATACTCTCTGTATTCTCCACTCTCAGTAAATATCACTACCATGAACTCAGTCCCCTATGCAAGATGTCCCTCCACGTTCTAACTTTTTTTATACTCCCCTCCTCCAATTACCATGAAAACCTACTGATTTTATCTTAATGCTTCTTACATCCATTTTCCCCTTTCCATTCACATGGCTATTGACTTGGTTCAGTACCTCCTTGATCTCTTCCCTGAATTTAAACTTCTTTGTAAATCAGTAAAATTCTGTGTCATAGTGCTTGTACTTACAACTCTCTCTGTAGACATTGTCTTTCCTTAATATATCCTGAATGAAAAAAATCTGTTTCATACCTCCATATCTTTGTTCATGCTGTGTATTCTACCTAACCCTTCCGTTTCTCCTGTCAGCCAGATATAATTTTGAAGGCTGATCAGTGGTCATCTTACACATAAAATGTTTCCTGACTACCTCATCCATCTTTTTGTATGTACACTGAACCTCATGCAGATTTTGATCTTCACGTAGTTTACCAAAATGCAGTTCTAAGGCTCTAGTGTATTTACATTATTATACTTAACTCTTTCATTGTTTCATTGGAAAAATATCTATTCCTATCGGGACTGCAAGGCCTGGGTAGAGAAAGTTTTCAGGGCCTAGAAGATGGCATGGGCTAATGGATCCTGTGGGTCTGGGGGCTAAAGAGACATTGTAAATAGGGAAAAGAATAATAGAAGCTGTGTAGAAATGGGGCCCATCCTTTCACTGTAAGAGAAAGGATATTCAGTCATTTAAAGGGGAAATTTAGAATGAACACAGCAGTGTTAGATTGGCATTGGTGGCATATGTATGATGAACTCATTGACTTTAGAGCAAGAGAGAGATGAAGTGAACAATGGACATAGCCTTGTGTGTGCATTTGTAGATAGATACATATATACATGAGTGTATGTATACACATTTTCTACATTTTCTAGCTCTATCTGCCAAGAGAACCAACAGCAGTAAAGCCCCAATAGCAAAGAGCACACCTAGTGCCCAGATCTTGGTTTGTATATATCATTTTTGATAAGAGAAACCAGGACTTTTTTTTTTCCTTTTAAATACATGTATTTTATTATTCTTCATTACATTATTTCCCCACCCCCACCCCTCCGTGCTAAGACAGAATTGATTTACAGAAAACACTAAAGCTCCGAAACCAGGACTTTTTACAGAAATTTTTAATTCCAGGGCTGAGGCAAGGAAAGTATAAGATGAGACCAGAGTATATTGATTGTTATAAAACAAGAAAGTGATAAAAAAAAAAAAAAATGATGAGGACTTGTCAGAAGGACACAGTTGAGAGCTTAAAGGACAACTGGGACAGTCTGAGCATCAAAATAAAGGACAGTAATAAATTATAACCTATTGATTAAAATAAGGATCAATGAGTCTATAATGAGATAAACAAAGAAATATGAGAAGGAAAAGCTCTTCCTTATAGCACAATACCAACTAATAAATGTAGAAGGAATGATAGGAAGTTAGGAAGTCATTATTAGCAAGCTTCATAGTAATTAGTTAGATAATTATCAATAGAGTACAAAACTAGTTCGGTAAAATATAAGGTATTAGTTCAATCTCAAAGGGTATCTTAATCATAAGTATAGTTAATGAGATACTTATTAATTAAAAATGGAAGACTATATATTTATAGTGAAGAAATATGTCAGGCACCACGTTAACCCAGAGAGGAAAGTTAACATCATTTGGAACAACATGTGTCCTTGATTCCCTGAGAAGAACACAGCATCACTTCTGTGGCATTCCCTCCAGAAATGCCTGAATCTAATTTTTTTTGTTTGTTTTTGAGATAGGCTCTTACTATGTTGCCTGGTCTGGTTTCAAAATGCTGGTCTTAAGCAGTCCTTCCCCCTCAGCCTGGGATTCCAGGCATGAGCCATTGTGCCTGGCTCCAGAATCTAATATTGAGGAAACATTAAGTAAACTTAAATTAAGGGAAATTCTATGAAAGAACTAACTTGTACTCTTCAATAATGTCAAGATCACAAGGAAAGACTGCAGAACTTTCAGACTGATAAAAAAAAAAATGACAATGAAATGTGACATTTGATTTCAGATGGATCTTAAGCCAGAATTAGGTATAGTGGGGTCATCGTGCCTACAACTTATTTTAAACTGGGTTGGAGGGAAAGAGTTAAGTGTGTGTGTGTGTATTTCCGTAGATAAAGGTGGTGGTGAGGGAGCAATAAATTATGTCAAATGAACATTAACAGTTAGGAAGCCAGGCTGAAGCTATTGGAGATTCTTTTATTCTTCTTGCAACTTTCAATAGCTTTGACATTATTATAAAATAAAAATTTTTTTATCACTATTTTTTTTTCTTTTTCTTTTTTTTAAATACATGTATTTTATTATTCTTCATTACATTATTTCCCCCCCCCAACCCCTCCGTGGTAAGACAGAATTGATTTACAGAAAACACCAAAGCTCCTGGTAGAAGGAGAGATTTCAAGTGGGGAGAGAGAAGCTCTCTCCCTTCCTCTCCCGGTCTTTCCCCGTCTCCTCCTCTAGGCCTCTAGCCTCAGGATATATATAGGTGTATGGGTTCCTTGGCCAGGAAACGAATGAATACAGTCCCTTCCGCTGGGGGCAAGGTGAATGAGTGTATCAATGAATGGACACAGTCCATCCATGGAATTCAGGCCTAGGAAATTCACAAGAAACTGAC
>CAUYRH010138612.1:0-86455 GCA_963574655.1 Perodicticus potto | reverse complement strand
CAATAAATTGAATACTTACAGTCTTTCCATGTTTGTTACATGTAAAATTGTACCTCAATAGTATCTATAGAAAAATAAACATTTGTAATTAGCTGAGATAACCTCAGATTGTAGATTGTTTATCATCCTAGAAATTTTCCTCGCAACTGCTATCAATCCTTCCACAACTATGATCATTTTGTGTTTACTACTACCATGGTCTAATATTTTCCTGATTCAGAGATGTATATAAATGAAATTATACAATCCATATTATTTTATTTTATTTTATTATTATTTTTTAATTATTTTTTATTGAGTCATAACTGTGTACAATGATTCAGGCTTGGAGTACAGTGTGCGGGCTTCCCATACAATTGGAGATCTTTTTATCCACCTGATTAATGTAACATTCATGATATTTTCTCATTTACTATGTGAAAACAATTTTGATCCGTATTTAGAAGATTTCTCCTGACCCTTCACATATGCACCACAAGTGTGACTTTCTTTGAATTTTCACATCCCAATTATTAAGGCTGTATCAACTGGCTCCTGGATTGCCATAAGAGATCCTAGTTCAAGTATGGAGAATCCTCAAAGAACTCAAATTAGACCTCCCTTTAGATCCTGCAATCCCATTAGTAGGCATCTACCCTAGAGACAAAACAATCATTTTATCATAAGGACATTTTCACTAGACTGTTTATTGCGATTCAATTTACAATCACCAAAATGTAGAAACAACCTAAATGCCCACTAACCCAGGAATGGATTAACAAGCTGTTGTATATGTATCCCATGGAATACTATTCAGCCATTGAAAAAGATGAAGACTTCACATCTTTTGTATTAACCTGGATAGTGCTGAAACACATTCTTCTTAGTAAAGTATCACAAGAATGGAGAAGCAAGAATGCAGTGTACTCAATTCTAATATGAAGACAGTAAATGATCTAATACATACCCACACGAGAGAGAAACGCAAATCAATTCAATGGCGAGGTGGAAGAACAAGGGAGTGGGGAGAGGGGAGGAAGTGGGGGATTCGTGGGGTCCCACTTGGTGTGTGTAATGTTAGGGTATAGGGCACACCTCTTGGGGATGAGACACAATAAGAAGAGGGAATTTTTAGAAGTGCAAACAATGTAAACTAATTCTTTGTACCTTTAATTAACCTAAAACAATAAAAAATGAATAGATCCTTCTTCATTTTTTAAATCCGTTAGCAACACAATCCGACTTGCAAATTTTTATAAATTGTTTTAGACATAAAATGAATTATCCAATTATCTAAATTCCCAGTACATACAGAATTCTGTGTTTGACACTATGTGAGACACAATGCCAGAAAACATAGCAAGGGATCTGGCCTTCAAGAGGGCACTATTTATGATTAAGGAAGGTAAATTCACAAATCACTGTAAAATACAATGAGGTACAGATAATAGCATAACAGACATACGTGCCTTATTCCTAAGAAAGGAAGGGAAAGGGAATGACAATTTCCATGCACTTTTAAAATATATGCAGAATATGAACTGGCAGAATTCTTCAGATAAATATTGATGGTATGAGAATGCAAGTAAAGCAGATGGAAGAAATCATGTGCAACATTTTAAAAGCCTTTGATTAAGTTAGTGGTGAACTCTAAGTGGGGTAGAAGTAGAGAATCAAAGATTGAAAATGAAGGTTGAGGCCATGCCATTGACTGCCTGAAGACAGATAGATTGTTAAATATATAGATAGATAGGTGCACACAAAAAAGATGCACAGATGGTAGATAGATAGAAGGACAAACAAGAGGATAGATAAGATAAATGGAAGGATGAAATAATAGATATGTGCTGCTGTATACCTCATGGCTGAATATCATGATGATCACCTTCAAAGTACTCCCCCTGGCCATCTGGTGACTATAATGATATTCAGTAATGAGGTATGTGGCACTTTTTCTAGGATGAGTTTTTGAACTTAATTGTCAGACTTCACATGATCAGCTCTGATGGCCAATCCACAAAGAAAGGTACCAAAACTGCTTTGAAGGCCGCACTAGGCACTGGCATTGGTACGTAGGTCCCCCAGGGGAGTAGCTCAAAGGAGACTGTAGTGACATTCAGGACCAAAGGATGTAGCACTTTTTCTGCAATGAATTTGTGAGCTTAATTTTCTGACCTTGTATATTGTTATTCATGGACGTATACATATGCTGAAAAATAGAAACATGAGTGAGGATATCATAATTCCAAATTCCAAATAATTCTGGACATGGAGGACAGAGATGGGCCAGGGAGAATCCAGACAGGACTTTTCCTTTGTTTATAGCCTCAGATGTAATAAAATGTATTCTAAAGCTCATATAAAAAAAGTTGAAATTTATAAATCATAAAGTATAAATATTTGTTACATTATTCTTTGCTCATTTATGTACTTTTAATATTTCAAATTTTAAAAAATTGGGATATAAAGAAAAATAATTTCCCTCTGGTATAAGTAGGAGAAGAATATTGTGAGAAAAATTTCCAAAGAATAGTTTCATTTTGGGTAATAGGAACAAGTTAATGATGAATGAATAGGGGTTTTTATTTGTATGTAAGGTCTTGAAGAGGTAAGCGAATTATTTGTTTTTGAGACAGACTCTCACTCTGTCACCCTGGGTAGAGTCCCATGGTGTCACACTCACAGCAACCTCAAACTTTCGGGCTCATAAGTTTCTTTTTCTCATACACCTGAGTACCTGGGACTGTAGGTGCCTGCCATAATGCACAGCTAATTTTTCTATTTTTAATAGAGATGGGGTCTTCACTCTTGCTTAGGCTGGCCTTGAACTCCAGAGCTCAAGTAATCCACCTGCCTCTGCCTCCCAGAGTGCTGGATTACAGCCATGAGCCACTATGTCCAGCAAGCAAATTCTTTATAGAGAACCTGTAGTTGAGGGACTGTGAAGTAAGAGACATTGGACAATGTCATAATGTTGATTAATTAATTTTCCTTAGTTTAGCTTTCTTTGCTTAAATGAATTACAGTGTGGTTTTACTTCATACTTTAAAAGTTTTTTAAAATACACAAAATGCAAAATTTCCAATTGTCTTAGTAAATATTTAAATGATTGAATGCAGTATTTATATGGGGCGTTAAGAGAAGATCTAGTCTTACTCTACTAATTATTTCTACATAAGAAGTAGAAATAAACATTTTTCTAAATCAATAAATTTGATTTATTCACATTCTGACAAAAGTCCACATGGGAAGGATTAAAATGGGTCGACTATGCCAACCTTCAAATTTATATAAGACACTTTACATTTTCTAAATTCTGTGTAAGGAGTTAGTCAAAAAGACTTTTCTTAAAAAAGAAATCAACCCATCCATTCATTCACTGATAAAGATCTAGTCCGCCTCACTGCCTGTGGCTCAAGCAGCTAAGATGCCAGCCACATACACCTGAGCTGGTGGGTTCGAATCCAGCCCAGGCCCACCAAACAACAATGACGGTTGCAACCAAAAAATAGCTAGTTGTGGTGGGCACCTGTGGTCCCAGCTACTTGGGAGGAGGCAAGAGAATCTCTTGAGCCCAGGAGTTGAAGGTTGCTGTGGGCTGTGATGCCACGGCACTCTACCCAAGGCAGCAGCTTGAGGCTTTGTCTCTAAAAAAAAAAATCTACTGTGTGTGTTTTTAGCCATGATATTTATAGCCCAAATGATTTTAGGGTGAAAAAAACCTCCAAATTTAATAATCCTGAATTCCATTAAGCTGAAAGTTAGACTTAAACATCCTAAATGATATAGATTATGAAGAATGTTTACTATGATAAATGACCAACTAATAAACCTATCCAAGTATGATTATATATTGGCCTTAGAATATATAATACATTCCTTTTCAGCTTCTCAACAGTTGCCAAAATACAGGGAAGGGAAAGTTTATGGGATGGAAAAATTCAAGGAAAGCACTTATTAGGAAATACTTATTGAGCCTCTAGAACACAGTTCCAATAATTGAAAGCAGTACTTACATAATAACGACATTGCATGGGTTTCTAGCCTTCATTTAACTTTTCTACTTGTTTTAACGAGTGTTGCTAGAAAATACTTTTACTATAACTAATTCATAGCCTCAAAAACATAATGATGGATTCCATTAGACCTTCTAAATAATTTCTTATTTGTTGTCTGGGTATATCAAGTCTCCAGCCATAAAAAAGCAATGCAACTCTTCCCAAATATTATTAATGCATTAGTTAATTGCTTATGTCAAAAAACTCCTGAAAATGATTTATTCTTAACATTCATTGTAGGAATTGAATAGATTTAGTAAATGATTAATGTGAGCAAACCAACTGACCATTTTAGGGCAATATTTGCACATGGCTAAACAAATAGATCTTTGCAGAGCATAATGAGATACGTGTCGGCTCTTTGCTTTCTTCCTTGGTTTGGATCACTGTACAATAATTAAGCCGAAGTCTATCTTAAAGAGGAGAGAGGGCCCGCTGGCAGAGAACTGTTTTGGCAGGCTCTTCCATGTTGTGGTCTGTTTGGTTCATCTGCAGAGACGTGGATTAAGATAGAATTATTGGAAATCCTGTTGAGTAAAGGCCTTCTGGACGAGAACAGGGAAAATTAATTTAAGCCTCTCTACTCCATCAACATAACCTTTTAAAATACTAGGTTACAGCGTGTTCATTTCACTTGTAATTTTGATATAAGACACCAGTGGAAATGACATTAGAAAAAGGACTGATTTTTGCATATAAGCTGTCACTGACGTGTCCTAAAAGTACCTTTTCATGTGGAACTTAACTATGGTAACATTTTCCAGGTTGTGAGCATAGACTAGGAGTTATTAAAGGCTGAACTTATAAAGGGAAGTGGGTCCTATCTCTAACACTTAGAAGGTAAAGAGTTCTGAAATGTTGATTTCCAGGGCATTGTTATGGATTCAGAATATTTGGGGGAGGTTGTTTGAATCTGAGGATGGAAGATTAAAGGTACCTTTGTTTTTCCTTGGACTTAAAAAGCCCATGGAATGCAGCTTGGGAGTAGTGACTCTGATCCTTTTCACTCATGTATCCAGTATCTTGATTAGTCATAGATGAGGGGCCTTCTGACCTGCTAGTAATACTAATGTATTGCATGTACATTGGTAGAAAATCTTCAAAGCACTTCCATTCCTATCAGCTATTTTCTCCTCACCCAGTGCTATAACAGATCTCACTGTATAGATAGGCTGCAGGGGCTGAGAGATTGAAATAACTACCTCAACAACCTGCAGTTGATCGGCTGGATCTAGGAGATATTTAAAGTCTTCTAAATCTACTCTGACTGATGTGTTTTCTAGAAGTATCAGCCATGGATAATCAGATATGTGTGTGGCTCACATTGATGTCAGGAATGATAAGAAGAAAAAAACAGAAAGAAAAATGAGGGAAAAGGAGGAAAAGCATAGAAGAGAAAGAAACAGCTTTTGTGTTTTGGCAGACACATTTCTAGTGCCCCAAAATGAAGATGTGGCCCTAGATTCCAAGGGCAGAGCTATATGGCAAACGGTGAAATGGTCACCAGCCAAACAACGAAATATCCTCATGCTGGGAGTGGTCTATGCTGGTGCGGGGGAAGGGGGAAGGGCGAGGGGCAGTAAATGACCAACATGCCCAATAAAATGAAAAAGCCAGAATGGTGCTTGCTCAGCTTAGCTTACTATTTTAACTAAATTTTTGGAAGCCATAGCTAATGAAAGTATCCAAAAAAATGTTTGAATAGTTGCTGTATGAAACAGGCTGGAAAATGAGAACGGAAAGACAAACAGAAGGAATGATACTGTGGGTCCATGTGTCCTTCAAGCTAAAATGAGAATAACTCAGGCCGCTGGAAACTTTCCGGGAAGGTGGCAACTTGTCAGGAGCAATCGTCTTGGGATTCTTTTCCCAAGTGTTTCTATATTTTGGAAGAGCTAATAATTTCGATCACAAATGAGGAAATGAGCAACAGAACTGTAGTACAGAAAAATCACGGTTAATATTTTTAAAGACTAAATATGTCCGCTATTGTTTTAGCAATAGCTTATGTTTAATTAACTCAAAATGATTTCAGACTCGGCCATGGAGAACTTGTCTTTTTTCCAGTTACTACTCATTCCTAATTCGTTTCTCCCTCTCTTTTCTTTATTGATATGTGTGGTTGGCAAGGTTAAAGTCAGGAAGGTAAGAAAAGAGCCTATGTTTTTAAAGTTTTGGCCTATTTTCATTTATTCTTTTCATTATAAATAAAGCACACATAATGTCAAAAAATCTAGTTTTCAAAATAAAAAAATGCCATGAATAATGTTTAAGTATTAATACAGTAAGAAATCTTTAGTTGGCAGTTGTGTTTGAACCATCTGTCATCGTCTATCATCTGTCTGTGTATCGATTGCTGCATTGGCCTACCTTTCTACCCAATGGGTAGTTACAATGGGCTTTGCACATCATCTTCACTATCAGTCAGACGAAAGCATTGTTGATACGTATGTGTATATTCTTTACAGAGTTACTGTGCTGAATTTTCTAAGAAATTGGAAGCACTGTTTTCTTTGAGGACACTTGTATGCCAGCCTTATTCAACCTTTTTGGGCACCAGGGTCCAGTTTCGTGGAAGACAGTTTTTCCAGGGTGGCAGGGGGCAGAACTCAGAGGGAGATACAGTCTTGGGGAGCAGGTGGACGTGCAGATAAAGCTGCTTTGCTTGACTGCCCGCCACTCCTCATTTCCTGTTGTGTGACCTGGTTTCCAAGTTTCATGGAAGACAAATTTTCCAAAGGCAGGGCAGGGAGTTGGGGCACTGCATTACGGGGCCAGGGCCAGGGGAAGACAGAGCTCTGTGGTCTGGATCCTAAGAGACCACAGACCACTAGCAGTTCACAGCCTAGGGTTTGGGGACCACTGTGATATGCCTCACATGAAGCTGGAAAGAGGTGGCTGCTTCCAGCTCCCTAATCAAAGCCTGGGGAGAAGAACATGGGGGACGACACACTGCAGACTATCATGAGAACTGGCTGGGGCTTTCTGGGGTCCAGGAAATAGATATTCGTTCTTAGCTATTCAGGTACCTGAATAGGACTTTGGGTTAAAGGCAGGGAATAGTGTGTGGAAGAAGCAAAGGGATGGCGGGTTGGAGGGTGGAGCTTTCACTAGGGACCCTCCCAGATGACAGGGCAGGGCCCAACTCCTCTGAAGGAGGCCGTAGCATGATGTGCTCAGGGAGGAGAGGCCGAGAGGCAGGAGGTTTGCTGCTGCTGCTGTGACTTCCCTCAGGGAACTGCAAGAGGGACGTGCCCAGTGGGCAAGTTGTCAGGGGGCCTCCAAAGGCAAAGTCAACGGATAGATAGCCAACATTGGGAAACGACCTCTGAGAGCAGTGACGACTGCAAATGCACCAGGGAGATGTGATGTGTCCCTTTCTCTCTCGACCTGCTTCTCCTGCAGCACATCAGGTGGGTAAGAACAGAAAAGCCATGATAAAGAAATAGTAACACACACACTAAAAGATTTGCACACAGGCACATGTGTGCTGCAAGTTCCCAACCTCTCGGCCACTGCAGGATTTCAAGCTTGGGTCAGGAGGCCTGGGCTGGATGTGTGTGTGTGTGTGTGTGTGTGTGTGTGTAGAATCCTTTAAATGAATGTGAGATTGAAGTTCATATTTGGAGTTTGGCCTTGACAAATTTTAATGCCATTTCAGAAACTTTAGCAGTTTCCAATTATCTAATTTATTTTTGCTTTAAGTATACTTCAGAATAAACATTATATATATATATACACACACACACTATAATTTTCAAGCAATAAAAATGTATCTTTTTCTGTACTTTGTCAATATTTATGAATAATTTCTGCCTGTAAACATCTACATTTTAGAAGAGGAGATAAATGGGAATGGTCTATGGCTGTAAAAATATAGTGAGGAAGATGGGATGAACCACACGATATCGTAACAAAGTGACTATAAATAACAATAAGCTGGAATAGCTGGGCATTGTGGCGGACACCTGTAGTCCCCGCTACTTGGGAGACTGAGGCAAGAGAATCACTTAAGTCCAAGAGTTTGAAGTTGCTGTGAGCTGTGACGCCATAGCACTCTATCAAGGGTAACATAGTGAAACTCTGTCTCAAAAAATAAATAAATAAAAAATAACTATAAGCTGGGCTATCATTTAAAATAACTTGAAGAGTGAAGTTGGGATGTTCCTAACAGAAAGAAATTTTAAACACCTGCGATGATGGTTACCCAATTTACCTTGACTTCATTAATTCATATTTTATGCCTGTGTCAAAACATTGCAGGTATCCTAAAAATATGTACAACTGTTATGTAGCCATTATATTAAAATATTTTTTTGATATTGTGAGAATTTTCAAATTACCCTACTTTTTTGTTAATTAGTAGGAACCATTCTTTGAGATTTGCTATGTAATCATCAAACATTCTTATAATATATAATGAGAAAACTGATTTATAAACAAAACTTTCCTGCCTGATATTTGTACTTTCATTGTCCATATAAAGTTTTAACGCCATCTCTCATATGTGCCATGTCTAATTGTATTTGAATTATTTCTTACTGTAATAAATGCAATTTTTATGTTACTCAAATATAACACTTAGTGGCTTTATCCCTTGACCACACTTACTATTAGATTTTTTCTTTTTTTTCTCAGATTAATACATGGGTATAAACAACTAGGTTACATTGTTAGAATTGGTTAGGTAAAGTTGTAATTGAGTCCTTCACCCAAGAGGTGTGCCACACGCCCCAACATTGTGCCTGTTGGGTGAGAGCTTACTACACCCAATCCCTCATCCCTTCTCCTCTTTCCCTCTTTCCCCTTCCCTCTTACTTGAAAGTAAGTGTGTTTTTTAAGTGTGTGGGTGTGTAGTGTTTCATCGACTGCATTTTTTTAATGCTATGGAAGGATCATTTTTAAATCATCTTTCACTAAACTGAATGAACAGTTAGGAGGCAAATTTTAGAGCAAGTTGGATAACAGACATGACTGATTTGGGGAAGATGAAGGGCTTAGAAACATACACATCATCTTCTCGCCACTATGAACTATTCATTCATAGATGGCCCATCAGTGAATTATGGGCCAGGAATAATGTCCAGGAATGAGGGGAAAAATATACATCAAGATCACCACCTAAAGTCAAGGTTCATATTTTCCTCACTAACCAATGTGTGATTGAATTCACACGTCAATTATCTATTAGCCATTCTTTCCAAGAGGAAAATATTGAATGAATTTGATTTTCATCTACATTTGGTTCATGCTTCCCAGCAAACAACATACTTTGCTAAACTCAGAATGCATCATTTGAAACTTCTTGGTGTTCTGTGATGCTCTTTATCTAATTCAATGATGTCATTCATATGTTTACAGGTTAAATGTTTTCTTTCACACAGGGGAGCATATGCCCACGGAGCACATATACAAGTTCTGAGGTGAAGAGGATACTTAGCATATCTCCTTTCCTCCTTATTTTTACTTTGTGTAGTTTGGATTCTTTTGTACACTGATGGTGTCCGGAGGCTACCTCTAGAATTTCATTTTAGGCCACCTAGTCACTATCTGAGCAGCAGGACAGCTTGAAGTATTACACCTGAAGCACGCAGAAGTGACATCGCAGAGGCTGTCAATTGCCAAGAAACAACAGCAGCAAGTGATGAAGTGATGAGACACTTGGGAGTGGTGAGTATAGAGAGACTGTTGCTGTTCTGCAAAGCAAAGATGTCAAGAGGCATTATTACTAGCTGTTTGCCAGATAACGGGCAACTTGGAGATATTTGATGTGAAATGATCATTCTCATCTACACTCAAGCACTTAAGTAATGACGTTAGCGTTATCTTGAAGATTTGAGAGAGAGAGAGAGGCACTAAGAAGCAGAAGCCCAACATATCTTTCAGAGAATCATAATATGTTTTCTTATTTTCAGGTTACACATCTTCCCTTGTAATGGTTGTTTTGTATGATTTGGGGAGTGTCAGCCTATTATAAGTTATTCTTAGATTAAAGACCTTTAGGTAAACTGCTATGAAATGGGCTTTGTAGTTCTACTTTGCTGCTGTAAAAATAAAAATTACCCTGGTTTAAGAATGTCTAAATATTTTTGGAATAAAACCTGCCTGAGTGTTCCACATGCTCTTTTTTTTAATCTCTAAGAGTTTAGGTGCAAATGTACACAAAGAGACTTTCAAGCAGACCAATGTCAGTAGCTCACCCTAAAAATGAGCCATCCTACTTACAATGGCCCTTTATAACAAAGCTGACTCAGGATAATCCACTGTGAAAACAATTAGGAATAAATTGTAGGAGTCTGTACAAAGGTTCCTGGCATAACCAGCAGGTAACTGAAAGAGTCCAAGTAAACAGAAGTGAAAGACATAATCCAATATAATGTATTATTAAAAGGCCAAAGAATTATTCAGAAAGTTGAGAAGAGAAATGTATATTTGGGTTAGACACTTCCTGAGAAATTAACATCACATCTTGACTTAAATAATGATTTGTGGCTAAATGTTGTGGCTTATGCTTGTAATCCTTGCACTTTGGAAGCTTAAGGCAGGAAGAGCGCTTGAGGCCAGGAGTTTGAAAGCAGCCTAGGCAATATAGCAGGACCCCTGTCTCTACAAAAAGTTTTTAAAAATTATCCAGGTATGGTGGTGTGCTCTTATAGTCTGAGTTACTCAGGATACTGAGACAGGAAGGTTGTTTGAGCCAAGTAGTTTGAGGTTGCAGTGAGTTATACAGAGTTATATAACACTGTATTCTAGCTTAGGCAACAGAGCAAGACTCTGTATCAAAAAAAGTAAAAAAAGAAAAACGTTTTAACTGCAACATAAGAAGAGCCATTGAATAATTTTCATCATTTAATTGATTTCAAGAGATAATAATGTTCAATGTTCTAAATGTGAATCATTCTTAGACCCAATGTGTATGTGTCATATATCTGCTATTTCTCAGGGAGGCAGAATGACCTGCTCAGATATTTACCAAAACTCTCAATACATGAAAACATAAAATTTTAGTAGTATTATACATATGCATGTCTATATATATATGTACATATAATATATATATAAATATTAAATACTTTGGTCGACAAACTTATAAAACAAAGAATTCATTTAAGTGTTGTGGAGTTTTTTTCTCTCTAAGGCTTAGACTGGAGATTTGTGTTTCATTTGTTGATACAAAAGCTGTATCTGGCTTGAAAAATGGCAAAATCTCTTTACATAAAGCCCATGTATGTCACTGCTTACACACTGCTTCTTTCTAACATCCAGGAGAAGCCAAATCTTGGTGTTTACATAAACCTGTTCATTTACTTCAAAACGCCCGCAAAGAGAAATGTGACAAAATTTGAACAGCAATACTACTATTTAGATATTTTTTTCCATGAAAATTGAACTAAATTCTTTACTCCCAAAAATAGCCCTCAAAGAAAGCAGAGCTTTTTCTTTTATTGTGGAAACTCGGGAATTTTCCATGAAAGCATTTAAAGTCCATGTAGAGTGTAAAAGGTATGTTACAGTATATTCCTTATCGAAATTTACCCTTAAACCTGTTTTAAAATTCCAATCTTGCACCCTAAAGTGTCATGCAAACTCTTAATTGCCTCATAACTCCTCTATAATTCTGGATTAGTTTAACAGGAAGGAAAAAACCCATTCCATCATGTTATGATCCATAAATATAAAATCACAGTTAACACAAATTGTTGTTTGATTTCTTTGGGAAAATGGGCTAAAAATGTTTTTATTGTACACTAATTCTCAGTTGAGCCATTTTGTATTCAGGTGATATAAGTGAGGTCCTCATTTGAGATAATTACTTGTGTATGAAATGATCCACATGCAAGGTAATTTCTACATTAACTTGGTCCCAGGACCATGTTAACTAGCATAAAAGCTAGTTTTCAGAGAAAAAGATGTCACCTGCAGTTCCATAGAACATAATTAGAATCTACAACACACCCTATGATCTTCAGTCTAACTTGGTTATTCTGAAATATTCATAAATAAATGTTAATAGATATTTTTTCAAATATTTACTGGAGTGTAACCAAGCACGTGTAGAATTTGCATTCAGAAGTTATTCAGGCTCATGTGAAACTGGTAAATGTTTGATCTAATGATCAACCCATTCTTCTCACTCTTTCCTCTTGACTAAATTTAAGTGTGTGAGTGTGTGAGTGTGTGAATTTCCACTTTGAATTGGTCATAATAAAGGAATCAGGAGGCACAGTTTCCTTCAGGCCACAAGTAAGAGACTGAATACATGTCATGTGGGTGTACTTTACTTTTCACTTTTACAATTCCCCATAGATAATGTAAGAAGTATGTTTATGTACAAATAATAAATAATTCTAGAAAGACAGTAAATTTTGGAATTTTAACAAAAAGGATTAAAATCAAAATGTGAACTTTCCTTTTTTTGATTAGTGAAGAAAGTCTTGAGGCTATAGGCAAACTTTCCCTTTTTCTTTTTTATTCTCTCTCTTAAAATAGATCTTTAGAGGCATCACCCACTTTTTTTTTTTCTTTTACATTCTCACTTACTGGCTGGTCCAGGTCCTCTCTACAAGGAGGCTGTGCAGTAGAATACAGTTCTCTCTATTCCTTACTTGCTGGTTGCCCTCAAGGAAGACAACCTAGTCTCTTTGTATTATTAGGTTTCACCACCCAGTCCCATGGGGAAACAGATAAAGAACAAAAACATTTCAAACACAAAAGTTAAAAGTGCTCATGCTACATATCCTGGGATTTATGAGTAGCTCCTTGGAGTCAGATTGCAAGGATTAGATTACCAGTTCTATTTCTTATTATTAGCTGTGTGATCTTGGTCAAGATATTTAAGTACTTCTTTTCTCTTCATTACAAAGAAGATAATGAATCTCCATCTCACATAGCATTGTAATGATTATATGAAAGTATGCCTATAAAAATGCTTAATATATTGCCTGACACAGGGTAGTAAGGGATTTAATACTTCATTACTTGCATTGATCTCCATGAAATATCTGTACCCCTCTTCCATTTTCCTGCTAACTGTGTTATCAATTGTTCATTTAAGTTCAGCAAAATAAATAAATTGCTTCTTGTCCTGATTTACCACCCTCCAATATTACCTAGTAGAAGGTGAAGATAAGAATGATAGTAAATGTCCACTTGCCTAACACAAGCTTAAGAGATCTCCAGAAATCTTTACATTTGATGACATATATTCCCCTAGGATGTAGTTCATCCAAAGAATTATATCTCTAATGAGTCATTGCAAGCAAAATTCTTAGGTCAGTGGCACACTGTAGTGCTCATTTAACGTCATCTATTACTATTTGCTAACAGTATTATTACTACAGTAGAACCTCCATAGCTAATCACCTCCCTGTCTTAACCACTGTCTTATTGAGTTGACCTAATTTTCATAGGCTGGAAATGCACCACATGTGCGTGTCAGTACAGTTAGCCTAGTTCCTTATGTTGACCACCTCCGTGTGGTGACCAACCCATTACAGTCCCGTGGGTGGTCACTTTATAGAGGTTCTACTGAATTTGCTATTGGTTTATTAAGCATGAAATGTCCAATTTCCTTAAGCACTGAGTTTGACAGCTGATATTTCTGGTATTTCACTTTGACGCTTCCTTTTTTTTCTCTTTTTTTTTTTATTATGAAAGTACATCCTCATTCTTTCAAATACATGTTTTGGCTTATGATTATCTTTCACATTTTTTAGAGCAATTTCTGAGAAACCATGATAACTAAAAAATTCCTGTTATTTTCAAATATGAGTTCCATTGTGAAACCAGTGCAATGCAGACAGCTCAAAATATCAATGAAGTGTGTGGAAAGAATGTAGTTAATGATCATAGTAAATTGATGGTTTGAGAAGTTTCATTCTGGTGTTTTTTTCCCTCACATAAATTGGATTTAATTTTGATCAAAGTACATTATTTGAACAATAATTTTTTTCCAGTTTTTTAATTAAATCATAGCTATGTACATTAATGCAATTATATGGTACAATGTGTTAGTTTTATATACAATTTGAAATACTTCCATCAAACTGGTTAACATAGCCTTCACTGCATTTTCTTAGTTATTGTGGTAAGACATTTATACTCTACTCTTAGTAGATTTAACTTGTACCCTTGTAAAATGTACCGTAGGTGTAGTCCACCGATTACCCCCCTTCCACCCATCCTCCCCCCTTTCCTCCCCTTCCTCTCCTCTTTGCCCTTCTTCTTGGGCTATAGTTGGGCTATAGCTTTCATACATTCTGGTGACTTTAATCTTGAAAATGAATCATATAGGTGACCTGAAACCAAGATGCATAATGAGCTGAAATGTATAGTGGAAGCAAATCCAGCTCAACATACACATGAATTAGCATCAAACTTTGATGTTACTATTTCAACAATATCGGATCATTTGAAAATTGGCAAGGTAAAGAAGCTAGATAAATAGATTCGGTTGTGAATTAAACAAGCATCAGAAGAGAAATTGTCTCAATGCATGCCTTTCTTTCCTGTCACGACATGAAGGCAAATCATCTCTACATGGTATTGTTACATACGGTGAAAATGTATTCTTTTTGACAATCCCAAGTGCTCAGCATAGTGGTTGGGTAAAAATGAAGCACTGAAACACAGTCCAAAAGCAAATAATCATCTAAAAAAACTAATGGTGTCTGTCTGGTGGTCCTGCGCTGGTGTTACCCACTACAGTTTCATAAGACCTGGTCAACCCATTACAGCGAAAGTCTATGCAACCAGTTGGATGAAATAACTAGGATGCTTGTGATTAAACAGCCAAGATTGGTCAATAGAGACAGACCAGCCCTCTTGCAAGGTAACATTGGACCACATTTCGCACAGCTGATGCTACTCAAACTACTGACGTAGGACTTGGAGTCTTTCTATCATCCACCATGAGCACCAAACCTTGTACCACCTACTTACCACTTCTTCCACTCTTTAGGCCACTTCCTTCAAGGAAAAATATTTAATTCTTAATAACATGCGGAAAATGCCTTTCATGATTTCATTACCACTTGCTTTCCAGGCTTCTTTGACAAACTACCATTAAGATGGCAAAATTATGTTGATAGTTTAGGCACATACTTTGATTAATTATTCTTGTTGGAAATATAATAATTACACTTTTTTGGGGGATATTGTTTTGAAACTGTTGAAATTGCAGTGTAAAGTTTAATTTTAATTTTTTTTTACTACATAATTTATTCTCTTAAAACAGTTCGTAGTTCTTATGCACCTCCATAGACTGTTTCACTCCTGTATACTCAGAAGCTCATGTTCCTTATCATCGCCACTCCCTGTTTCCACTTGTAAGGGTGCATGAAGATATGTGCTAAAAATAACAGTGATACCAATAATTTCTCATTTTTTAGACACTGGTTCCCTCACGCGTGAGGAATACCAATGATAATTAAGTTTAGATTGGGGAAAATACTTTGTACCCTTGAAAAGTAATGTAATACTCTGACTTATATGGTGCGCCAGGGACATGATGTGGTGAGCAGGGAAACTAAATCAATAGTATAATGAGGCAACAAAAGAAGGTTTTACTCTATTACTATGTTTTCTGTTTTACATAAGAAAAAAATATATGGAAACTATGTAATAGGAATCACTCAGCTAACAAGTAAGCTTTTAATTGTATTCTTCTTCAGGGTAACAAAGAGATTTTATTTAGAAAGAACAAAGTGAAAGTTTAGAGCACTTCCAAAGAGAGTTGGAGGTGGGTTCTTCTCATGAAGGTGAAAAGATGAGAAAGATAGAGACACAAAGGTCTGCAGGGGTATATAGATTCTCTGTTTGAAATTGGTTGCAAGTCTTTCATTGTCTTCTCTGTATAATAAGCCTTTTAAATATCCATTTATTTGTTTATCTTTAAAAAATAATTACAGATACACTTCAAAGCAGAAAATATTCATACATAAGGTGGTCTTTTGAGTATATTGGGCAAACATTTAAATAAAATGTAGCATGATAAAAATATACTGTAATACAGTAAAGTTCTAGAATAGTAGAAGACATGACTTATCTGGGAGGATTTGTTTGATTTATTTTGTGGGTCTTGCACTGGGTTGAATTCATGCAAGAAATTTTATTAGGAGTAAGAAAAGAGGACAATAGAAAAAAAGAAGAAAAGAAAAGGATTTTATTAAATGATTTGAAGTCAGTGAGTGCTTTCCTGAGAAACAGTTTCAATCCTGCTGAAGTTTTTTGGGTGAACCAAAGGAAATACCATTGACCTTACGCATATCAATGGAATAAGTAATGACAATTAGGCTTTCTTGACATTTTGTATAATGCAGTCATCTACCAAATACTTCTTTTTGCATACTTTTACATGTCAGGCATTTTTCTGGGTTCTGGGGTTATAGAAGTAAACAGAGTCAAGAAAGACACCTGTCCTCTCATAGTTTTCTTTTTGTTTTGAGGAGGAGAGATACATATTAAAATATACATGTAACTATACATGTATAAACTGGTCAGTGTTCATAGAAAAAAGAAACAGAAAAGAAAGACAATGTGGGGAAAGGGCGAAACTGAAGTAGTAAGTCAGAGAAGACCTCTCTAAAAATGTGATATATTGTCAAGTCCTAAAAGGAACAAGAGCATGAGTCTGGTGGATAATTGTGATTTTAAAGGTTGGGGTTAGAAGCAAACCTGGCATGGGTAGTGAGTGGTGCATAAGCCAGTATGTTTCTAGGGAAGGGTAGGAGGATGTAGGCTGAGCAAAGAAATGAAATCCAAATTAATAGAAGACAATTTTCTCATTGTATTTTGACCAAAATCTAATTGAGAGCAGTTGAGTTACAGACCATTCTGCCTCTTTTCATCTCTCTCATCTTGACTTTGCTTGATGGATACTTGATATGTCATTTAGTCTTCCAGTTCAAGAGTAAATCATCAAGGCCATCGAAGGTCATTGTAAGGCAGCCAATGGAGGCTTAGAACAGAAGAAACTGTGATCTAATTTAGAAGGTTTTTTTTGAGTATCACACTGGGTGGCTGGGCAACAGTAGGAAGCACAGAGAAAAAGCAAAGACCAGCCAAGAAGCTGTGGCAATAATCTAAGGAAAGCTTACAGAGATTTGGACTAAGGTGGTAACAACGAGAGAGGTAGTGAGAAGGGACTGTTCCCGGAAATATCTATTTTGATGGTAGGTCCTAAGAAATTGGAAGGAAAGAGTTGATGATTGAAATGCAAAGGTCTGTAAGAAGACAATATAATGATTAGAAAAAAAATAGGAATCAGTTTTGGACATGCAGAATTTGAGATACCTATTATTAGTCTAATAGCAGTAATGAAAGTGAATATGCTATTGACTGACATGTAACTGACACAACAATGCAACTGTAGAGAAATATTTTGGCCATTTTTAATCTACCATAGAGGACAATGTTTGGGGAGAGAGTAGTAGTGGAACTTTGTATTTCTAATAATTTCCCCTAAAAATAACTTTTAATGTTGCCAACCTTGGAGGATAATAAGATCTTCATAAAACAACTAATGACCATTTATTCCTTATAAACTGTGAATCAATACCTGGCAGAGGCTAATTTTACCAAGAAAATAGCCATATTTCCTTACAATATCCAACTCTTTCATTTAAAATTAGAGTCTGGGAAAATGTGCCTAATTATTAATAATTGCTGTAGGTTAGCTTTCATTTACACCACAAGAAATTTAAACATTCTGTTAATCATTTTAACATGATTTATAGACATCACCATCTAAGGAAGAAGGGAAAATATTCAAAAGGTTAAAAATCCAAAAGATTGAAGTGCTGCAAATGTTGTTACTATAACATGCCCCTGACAGAAGGAAAAATTCAAAGAACAGAAGAACATTTTCTTAGGACAAATGATGGGTAAGGGAAAAATGTGGAAGACAAATGATTATCCGGAGTCAGCTGTGCTTTAGTCATGAAATGCAGTTAATTAGAACTACGTAGTTGTAAAGACCATCACAGAAGCCAAGTTCAATGGAAAGACATATAGTTTTTCAGGAATCCTGAGCCAAATAATTGGCTGGAGGGTGGGACCATGTACAACCTGGATGTTTATGCCATGCCCGTGTCTGTGTCAGGTTTGAGCACTTTCTGCATTAGAGAGGAAGGAATTTTCCCAGCCATAAGTGATGTTCCATGGTGGAGTGTTGTAGGAGATGACTTTAAATAGAATAAATGTCAATTGTTCATTGTCACCCTGTTTGGAAACAAGAATGAGAAACACTTTGTTTTTTTCCTAGAGTTATGACTGTTGGTATAATAGAGGCATATTGAGAAATAAATATTCTTAAATCCTAATTTTGATATAAGAAATAAAAAGCACACTTAGATTTTTTACTATCTTGGTTTTGAAGCTTCCAGATTTCTTCATATAAGTTTAGAAATTTTCTAAATATTTTTTGAAAAGAAAATCAATTGCTCTAAACTAGTTTTTGTGTGATATAGTATGTGTGATGTCTGTAACTCTATTCTAGTCCATATGATATACATATGAGGGAGGTAGACAGGCTGAATTTCTCACAGACCTTCCAACTCAGGTTAAGGTGCCCAGTCAAGGGAATGTCTATGAGACTCTCCTTACTTGGAGTAATCAGCAGTTGCAAGCAGCTGAGGCCATCAACTAGCAGTCTGGACTAGGGAAGCTGAGATGTCTGCCTGAGGAGATGAGACTTGCTCTCTCCTCCCCTCTTTTCATTGCGCCGTTATCTGCCCACTTTCAGATGTTCCTGTACCCTATGTCCTCACTTACCCTTTACTCAGCCTTTCTAGGGGATGTAATCTGCTCTCTCATTCTTAGCCTTGAGTGATGACTGCTGACTGCTGTGCACCCTTGCACGTGTACTCTGTTATGTACCCAATAAAGAGATTACGGGAAACAGGACAAGTGCTGCAGTGTTCTCATGCTGCAAGCGGGCACATGGAACAGTGTGTGCCCTTGTAGGCTTTGGGTTCATGAACTAAGTTTGCTGTAAGTTTCTGTTTAGTTCCTCAGCACCATCTCCCTTGCTGGCCACCATCCCAGGTTGGGGTCCAGTACATACCCAACATACATACATTTTCTTTGTCAAAAGTTTAAAGAAAATGAAATGTATTAGAGTCTGTTTCCAGTATCACTGCTGGAGTAAGGGATAATAATGATATATGCTTATTACTAAGACAATTTTATTTAAAATGGTAAGTATTCTATACAAAAATGCTTTACAAATTATAAAAATTACTTTGGATAAGTAAAAAAATTACTTTGTATAAAAATTACTTTGGATTTCTTTCTCAACAATCCTGAAACATAGTATGCATAGAATTAAAGAATTATTTTGCTCCTATGTTAAATTACTTAAGTACAAAATTTAACTCTCCTGAGATCATACCTAAGTGTTTCACTAAGTCAAAATTTTATAAATCTTTCTTTATTCTTCATCTGATTCTTAAAAATTAAGCAAAAACCATGTATCAGGGCTAGGCTTAAAGTCAATATTAATAATTATCGAGAATAATGTATCCAAAAAAGAAGGGGAAGTTTTAGAAAGTAAGAGAGATAGCAGGTATATAAGAAGGGCAGGACGTCAAGAAATAAAGCAGAATTCAACATGAAGACATTGCATGAGACTTAGATTTACTTTCCTCACACTTCAGGACAGAGGTGTTAGCTATTCATTAACCTCTGGTAAATCTGTGAGAATACTCTTCTGTGAATTTTAAAATTTGAATATCTAAGGTATAGTTTCAGCTTGAAAAAAAACAAAGATCAGACCCTCATCAGATATCATAAATTAGCGCAATCTTATCATCTTGAGTTAGTGTGCATATACATTAATAATTTAATGAATATGAAACATATTAAATTAAAAGTATATTCAAGCCAGCATAAGTCTAAGTTTGCTTCACAAGAACAAGTCCACTTTTTCTGGCTCCTGGAAAGACTGGATGCAACTTCTTTTGAAATCACTCAAATCTTTAAAATACAACCAATTGATATAATTGTGTACATACAAAGTACACATTAGGATTTTCCTCATTAGGATTAATTTCCTCAATGGTTGCACAATACTACAATGTTAGCAAAAAGGAGATATACAATTGGAAGTATTTTCACCAATTGGAAAAATAGCTTATTGGATGATAGAAATAAAGTCCAGAAAACATCTAGTGCACAACATACCCTATCCATGGAATATTTTAATCATCAAGAAAAAAACACAGTCTATATCTTAGTTGGCCTGCAAGAGATTTCAGACTAGTAACTAAGTCTCAGAAAGACTCGCTAAAATTCATATTCTAAAATATCCATCTGTCTGACACTAAGCAGATGCAAATCACTATTTATTAAGTGGGGAAAAAATCTTGATAAAAAGTTCAATTTGGGGCAGCGCTTGTGGCTCAAAGGAGTAGGACACTGGCCCTATATGCCAGAGGTTGTGGGTTCGAACCCAGTCCTGGCCAAAAATTGCAAAAAAAAAAAAAAAGTCCAATTTTAGGAAACCATCATTATCTCATTAATTCATAACCCAGGAGAACATTTGTTCGTAAAGGAAGATATGCAAATTAGTATTTATAGAATAGTAATCATACCTTATCAAATGGTAGAACTCAGATACAGAAAATGAAATATTAGAGGGGATATAGTTATTTCCAAAACTACTCTGGGACTTCTAAAAGTGCATTTAAGCTCCACTGGCTTGAAAAAATAAATAGAGCTCCAAATTGATTTATTTCTCAAATGTTATTACAATAAACCATGCTTTATTAAGAGAATAGCTATTAAACTATGAATATCACTCTTAGGTGATTATAAGAAGTTTTACACAACAGAGTTTCTTTTGTTAGATTATATGGAAGAGAAGGGGTGAGGGGGTGTCAATATTTTTGCTCTTCATAGATCTTCCAAAGCCTGGCTAAGGAAAAATCTGTCTCCTCAACTTCCTTTTATTTCAGGCAAAAGCTTGTTTTTTTTCACTAATTATCCCCAGCTGTACCAGAATCTGTAGTTTTTAACTCTCTCTACATACTCTTATATCTGTGTACCTTTTGTATGAAATAGTGGGTCTTAAAATAGGAAATCCTTTGGGAGGGGTGAGTATGATGTGACCATCTAAAAAGAAAAAAATTATTTAAAACACTATTTCAGGCTTGGCGCCTATGGCTCAAGTGGCTAAGGTGCCAGCCACATACACCTGAGCTGGCAGGTTCGAATCCAGCCCAGACCCACCAAACAACAATGACAGCTGCAACCAAAAAATAGCCGGGTGTTGTGGCAGGCCCCTGTAGTCCCAGCTACTTGGGAGGCAGAGGCAGAAGACTCGCTTGAGCCCAGGAGTTGGAGGTTGCTGTGAACTGTGATGCCACAGCACTCTACCCAGAGCAACAGCTTGAGGTTCTTTCTCAAAAAAAAAAAAAAACTATTTCAAAGCCATTGTTTTAGTATTTGCCCACAAAACAATGGACGTACTCAATGAGATGTCAGGAATTTTGATATAACTGAATTCAAAAAACTTATTATTTCCCTCTTAGCTTTCTTTTAAAGGAAGTCAGTGCAACAACTGCCCCAATATGCAGAGTTTGTCTACTATATGGTAGGCTGTTAAGAAGATTCTGCACATTGTCCGGTAAAGAATACCGCCTAACTTGTAATAAACAGGGCTTGGGCTTTGGGCTCATCATTTTGTGCTCCTTGTTCGGTGATGATGACAAAACCACGAAAACAGGTACACAGGGAATTTAGGGTTAAGTGAATTAGCTGGGGAAAAGCAAGTACTTTTATTATTAACATGTAAGTAGACAGTAAACCACAGAGGATTATAACAGATTATTTACATACTCGTTTTGTGTTTGCCCTGATTAGCATTATCCTTTTATTGTTTTTACAATGACTTCATCATTTACACTTAAGTAAAAATAATAGACAAAACATGAACTAAATCCCTTTGACTTTTAGCTGGTTCATTTCCTAGTCATGTTGGAAGCTTGAAAGTGGCAGTTTAAGTAAATGTTAAAGCAATTTGCATTTCTATAAGCTGTAATACAATTCTTTGTGAATGGCAAAAGCACATTTACTTTTTAATCAGAAAAACTTGTTAATTTGGAAACCATAGAATTCAGACAACATGGCTTTAAACAGGATGCTGGACATGAACAAAAATAATAAAATTCAGTCATATTTGATATTTTGCAGATGTTCTTAGATTAAAAATAATAGCTTTGCATGTATTTACACATGGTCCTTGTAACGATTTATTGGCCAATGCAACAGATAGGGCATATTCAACAAGTTTTTAGGTTGATTTACAACTTTTAAACATTTAGACATATGGCATGTGAGCGTTCATTTAAATTCTTTTCCTGGGCCCCACAAATGTTAGGGACATGAGTTTTTGAATAAACTGTTGTAGTTACAGACGAGTATGGTTCATTGCTGCTAAAGGGAACATTTTATAAGCATCTAGATTTCTTGCAGCAAAATAAAGGAGTTGATGAGAAAGTCATTTGATTGATGCCACTGTCACCCAGGTGTTTAGGACCCCACAGGTCCCCTTTTGTTTATTTCAAAAGGTCAGCAGCCTTTCTAATTTGTGAGGTAATTAAAAGGGGTAGCCAGGCTTTTACATCATGTGCAGATGGCCTAGTGTGAATGCTCATCTAAGTTCTCTTTGTCTCATCCTAAATAACTCTCCTAAATTTGCAAACACACCTTCAAATCTGGATCTCATCAGAACAGATTAATGAACTGTTCCCTAACTTTGATCTGAAGCTTAGAAGCCAGGAGCTATTGATGATATTTTAAGTCCAGCGTACATGGGCTAAAAATACATCGGTCTCTGAAAAACATTGTCATGAGGAAGGCCCTGACACGGCAGATGAAAAAACTTTTTTTTTGACACAGACTCTTGCTCTGTCACCAATGCTACAGTGCCATGACATCAGCCTACCTCACAGCAACCTCAAACTCCTTGACTCAAGGGATCCTCCCAACTTAGCCTCCCATGGAGCTGAGACTATCGGCGCCCGCCACCAGCCCCACTAATTTTCCTGTAATTAGTAGAGTCAAGGTCTCACTCTTGCTTAGGCTGCAAATCCTGAACTCAAGAGATCCTCTCACCTGTGCCTCCCAGAGTACTAGAATTACAGAATTGAGCCACAACACTCAGCAGATGGAAAAACTTTAACAGTTTTTCCCTTTCTTTTCTTTCTTTTTAAAAAAATTTCTTCTTTAACATTTGTTATCTAGATGCACAGCTGCTCAAGGATGCCAGGTGGCCCAAAGCTACCAAGGGCCAAGTGACCTCCCGCCAAAAGACCTGCACACAGCCAGGTACGCTCAGTACAGAACAGAGAAGGCCAAACCCAGGCACCCTTAACTCATTAACATGTCATTATAATACCTAAAATCACTCCTCCGAGTGAGAATCGCCAGCATTTCATGTGATGTATGAAGAGGCATGCACAGGGAGTGCGTGCTATAGCTAAAACTCCACTCTGCGCATGCTTCACACCTCCTCTATGCGGTGTCTAATTCTTTAACACCCCCACATCTCCCTTTTCTTGGGGGGGAAATTGCTTTTAGAGCATAAACTTTCCTTACCCATTCGTTAGCCAAAGGATTAAAGTCCTGAATGCCTGTTGGATGATTTCTTTGCAGCTGATAATACAGTTGGGAAAGAAGACAGTTTTTCAAGTACCACTGTTCTTAGTAATTTATTCATTCACCTTTATCTCTATTTCTTATTTCTAATCGACTCGTTTCTTCCCACCCCTTTTTATGTTAACATGTAACAATTGTTAGGTGTTTATGGAATACAGTAACATGTCAATACATGTATGCAATGAGCAATGATAATTAGCAAATCCATAATACCAACCACATTGCAGTTAGAGATGGATGGATGGAAGAAACTCTTTCCTCTTGTAAATGGGAGAAAGATCGTTGTACAAAGGGATTTGGGAAAGAAGAACACGCATTCATGGAACAGGTGTATTTGGAAAGGGGACTTGTGAAATTTGGATATCTGGATACTAATCCTTTTACCATCATCTGTGCTAATATGTCCCAAGAGACTGGGGTAGAAACATCTATATCCCACTTTAAAGACCCCGGATCTAAATAACCTGATTATATAAGAAGTCTACAGAAGTAGTAACTCGAAATACAATGAGGCTAATCTAGGTATCTGAATATTCTTTTTAAGTAGCAAGTATCTATAAAAACACTTTAATTAATAAGGTGGTTTTGTTGTATGTGTGTGTGTGTGTTGTGTGTGTTTGTTTTGGAGACAAAATCTCACTCTGTAGCGCTGGGATTGAGTACCATGGTGTCATAGCTCACAGAAACCTCAAACTATGGGCTCAAGCTATCCTCTTGCTTCAGCCTTCTGAGTATCTGGGACTACAGGTGCCTGCCACAATGCCATGATAGTTTTTCTATTTTTAGCAGAGACAGGTCTGAGGTCTCACTCTTGCTCAGGGTGATCTCAAATTATTGAGCTCAAGCAGTCTACCTGCTTCGGCTTCCCTGAGTAGTAGAATTTCAGGTGTGATCTGTAAGTCTTTGAAAATGTTTTTGAAGATAAATTCATAGAATCCTATTATGCTTTTTTAGGGATCAAAATTTTATATTACTGATATTGACTTACTTTTTCTCCATGAAGACTCATCCAGTCTTGTCGGTGCAACATTTGGAACTTGTCTGATTAAACCGTAATTTCATTCTTAACCAAGGCATAACCAGTTGTAGTATCTAGGAGACTTATAATTTATGTGGATGGTGTGGATTGAGAACACTGAAGCTAAAAGGTGTAGCAAAACCACAATATTATGCCTCTGATGTTACATCAACTACTTTAAAGCTTCTCATTTGATATATCAGTGCTCTGAATAATATACGTTTCAGTCGATCATTACATTGATAAAATACTTCGTCAAAAGTGATTATTTTTTCATTAATTTCAAATAAATAAGAAAATGAAAATCTTACATAAACTTCACTTAAAACTTACCTAAGGATGGGAAATTTTCATCATTATTGGGGTAATTATTTATTATAATTTTTCATATAATTGATGACATAATACATTTCTAGGTAAACACATGAATAGAGAGTTTTAATTCTTTAAATTTTAATAAAGTAGGGCGGTGCCTGTGGCTCAAAGGAGTAGGGTGCCAGTCCCATATGCCGGAGGTGGTGGGTTCAAACCCAGACCTGGCCAAAAACTGCAAAAAAAATTTTTTTTAATAAAGTAAAACAAAATCTTGGCATGTTTATTTTTCCCTCCGACGTATAGTCACTTACTTTTCAGCTTGTGCCTGTTTTGTATGTTTGTGTGCACACAAACATATTTGTGGTTGATGAAAATCAAATTTTGATTTAATACATTCAAAGTTAAATAGCAACTTGGTTTTCCATAGTCAAAGCCATATGAAGATCACTCCTAGGTTTTGGTACACAAGATACATACCAATAAACCATGATATACACAACATGTGTATGTAGCGGAGGTTTGAAAATTAAGATCATGAACTTGCCACTTTGCACCTACACTGGCAGCATTGTACAAACAGCTTGGTGAAGCTTTCTCACCTCAGTATACCAACGTCTTATAGCTGTGTTTGTGTCAATGTGTGGTAGTGTCTTACTGAGTGGCATTCATTATGTTGTTGCTTGTTTTCACATTGCTGTCGCGGGAATTCTGGAGTTTGAATGAGAGCAATGAACAAACATTTGTAAGTTTCTTGTTAATCTTGGCAAGAATGGAAGTGAAACCAGGAATATGTAGTCTGAATTTATGGGGATAATGCCATGAACAAAATGGCAGTGTATAAATGGATTAAACATTTTTCTGAGAGGAGAGACAGCATCATTGATGAAAAAGAGAGGTCAGGGTGGTCAAGTTACAAGCAGAACTGATGAAAACATTGCAAAAATTTGTCCAATTGTGCGTCAAAATTTTTGGCTAACTGTGAGAAGCATAGCAGACAAGTAAACATGAATAGGAAAATCTTAACTGAAAATCTTGGCCAGAAACTCATGGCTGTTGCATCATAAAAATGTACCAGCTTACTCAGCACTGTCCTTGAGGAGTTTGTAGCCAGAAAATAAATAATTGTATTGGGACACCCTTCCTACTTATCTGCTTTGGTCCCTAATGACTTTTTTCTTTACCTGGAGGTAAAGGAAATAAGGAAAGGAAGTTATTTTGAGGACATTCAGTACCTTAAGATATTTTGATGATGACAGCTCTGATGGTCATTCCAGGAAAAGAGTCACAAAATTACTTTGAAGTGTGGACCAGGCACTGGCATCAGTGCATGTTTTCCCAAGGGAAGTACCCAGATGGTAACTGTAGCAATATTCATCAATGAGGTATGTAACCCTTTTGCTAGGTTGAGCTCGTGAATTTTATTGTTGGACCCATCTCATATATATAATCATACTATCAATCAAATCAAAATTATCAAAATCAATGTAATCAATAAATGTATAACTTTATAAATTCTGTCTGCAATTATGACATCTTCTTGTCATGCTGAACTTTCATTCCTGACTTAAACTCAACTTAGTAAAATAAAATAAATATAAGGTATCATTTTGGAGAGCATCATTATGCCACAAATCACGTGGGTACAAGATTTATATTTTGAACTATATCTGCATTATCCATTTTAAATTAATAATTTATATAGTTTTAAATATGTCCAGCATAACATTAAGTTGAATGGATCCATTTTCTGTAATAAAATATTTTAATAAAGGAAGGAGAAGGCCAATATCATTAATTCCAACAAAAGTCCCTATTCCCTTAAGATGTCTCTGGTGCTCACAAATGTTTGGAAAGACGTAGGTTGTAGAAAACAGAGAAAGATCTGGTTTGATCACCTTCACTCATAAATCACTGAAAAGCAGTCAAGTGAAGGGGTTTCCTTTTTCTTTGGTCCTTTTTAAAGACTCATAGAACCATCAAGTAGAACAGAAGTGTTAGAGAGTGTGCCATACATTGTATTCCACCAGACATCTTTTTATGTCTGTCACTCCACTTAATCCATGAGTATATATTTTTAAGGTAGGTAGTTTATTGAATTGGCAAATAATTATCTTTCTCATCTCTCCATTTCTTCTCTTCCTTTTCCTCCTTCTTCTCTCTCTCTATTTCTCTCTCTCCCCCGTCTTTTTTCTTCACATGTATGCTCACACACCCTTAAATTAAAAAAGCAAGATGTCAACATTTTAGATTTCTTTTCTCATTGTACTTTTCTTCTGCAGAGTAATGGCAAGATTTATCTCTCAAAGATAAGAAACTTATCATTGAAAAAATCATTTGTATTATTCAAATTACTTTAATAAAATGTTTATTTTATAAATTTAAAAATACTACCAAAGATAGTTTCTGATGTTGGTGAGAATATGGCAAAACGTGCACAATTATACACTGCTGATGGAGATCATTTCGAAGGATCCTTAGGACTCAGAAGTTGGAGGCACCATGTGAAAGTCAAATTATGTGTTGGGTAATTACCTGCTCTGTCCACTTTGGCTTTAGTTAGAAATACATGTGTTACTGTATTAAAACACATGGGCAAACACACCCCTTTATTTAAAGAAAATTGATATATTATAAAAGACTATCAAGGAGAATAATTTAATAAAATCACTGTGGGAGAAGCAACCCTAATTAATGTACAGATTTTATAGCTTAAAGAAATGTAATGGGCTTGCCAATATCCTGCTATTATACACGTTATGGACTTTATTTTAAGCCTCATTAAAAACATATTGCTTATGTTTATAATACTTTTCTTTGAACTTACTGCTATCATTATTGTTTTCCCCAATTGTTCATATCTCAGAACAATATTTGTAGTAAAATATAAAATGATTTTATTTTATAAGAAATGGGTAAAATTCTAAGGGCATAAAGTGAACAAAAAAAGTACATATAACTGCATCATTTAGATAATATAAGCTAAATACCATGATGTATTTCTTATTAGTCTTATTATAAATACGTATATAATTTACATGTACATTATTGAAGTACACTTATATATTATCAACAGTTGGTACTTGTGATTGCTTATAATTGCTTTGTGATTACTACATACCTGTGTTGTAATTCTTCCAAGCCTGGCTTTTCACGGCTGTATGCATCTTACTTTGTGAATATTCTACCATTTATTTCACCATCTTTCTACTATTGAAAATTAAGAGTATTGCAACATTTTGCCATTATAAATAATAATGCAAGAAATAGTATATTGATAAATTTTCAAATTTTTTCTCAGACAATAACATTAATTAAATTGCTAAAAATAGAAATACCATATTAAATGGTGTGCATATTTTAATGCTTTGGAAAAACATGCTGTCAAACTTTCCTCTGTCATGATTAAAGCACATTATTTCCTACTTTCAGGACATACACAGATGTATGTATATATTTATATTCATACACACATCTTTTTATCATGGATTGCATACACAGAACCTGACTTTTTACATGGTTCTAAGTCTGGACCGGTCCAGATTCTAAGTCAGGACTCAGCCATGCTCAGGCAGGCCAGTTGTTTCAGATGGTTGCTCTGGCCCCCGCCTTTTACCCCTTCTTCAAATACTTACCCAGGTCTAGTAATCCTTTGGTCATGAACTCCAGGGAAGATTATTGCAAAGCAGTGAAACTAAAAAAGAATTCAGGTTAATTAGCTTTCATTTTCATTCTACCCATTGTCTGATGCTTTAAGGGGTTTGCTGCTTTAATTTAAAATCCCTTACAAAAGCAACTGGGTATTTGCCATTTTTTTTATACCCTCCAACATTCTGATCCTTTAAACTCTGTCCAACAGCTTTACATACCACATGATTCTAGTTAAAAAGCCTCCACTAATGCTTGATGGAATTACTTTCACCCCTGATTATATCAAAATAAATTGGTTGCTTCATACTGTACTTCTAAAAATATATTAAAACTTTAAAATATTGGCTTATTTGTCTTCCCACATCTTTTTGCTGGCATGAGTTATCTTTGGAAGTAACCAAGTGCTTTATTCACGTATACCTTACAAACATTTAAAAATAACCATACTTCATTATTAAAAAGGGTAATGTGCCCAGGATTAATTTAGCCTCTGAAAAAAGAAAAATAACTCTGCATCAGTTCAGACCCTTATCTTTTCTTACTAAGATGATTCTGAATACTAAAATGCCTCCTCCCTTGCCCTTGTAGGGTGTGTGTATGATTATGGCTCTTCACTATGTTAAATGCTCAAATGGCTCACCACATTTGTATAAAAATTTACTTTGTTAACTTGCTATAGCATCAGAGAAAACAAAGCATAAGTCAGTAAAGGGTCCACTGTGTGACTTGTCAGTTACATAATCCCAAATTATTTTGACCTCTAAGGCTTTAGATTCTTTATTTGTCAAATAGGATGGTGCTTTATTTATCTTCTATACTTGAAATAATTACCAATATCTGAAAGCTCACCCTAAATTTGCAAGTTAATTTTTCATCCTGCTCTATAATGTATCTCTGTTTATTTTCATATGATCTGATGTATTTCCTACTCCTATATCCTCAACTGTCAGATCCTAGAATGAAATTGATATTCCAGGAAACAATACCTTGTTTGTGCCATCTGAAATAAATATATATCAAATGCTATTGTCAATATTATTAGTATTTTTACATTTCATGCAAGATTGTTCAAGGTTTGGCCCTCACCGTCAAGGCTTAGGCTCTGCTCATCTGGCCTCACATCCCACTGACACCCAGTTATGCTAGAAGTTCCCTCCCTGCCCACCCTTATCTCTTTACACAATATTGTCCATGCAGGACTCTGCATGGAAGACTGCCCTTCAGCACTTTGGGAAAGTAATTCTTCTTGGAAAATTTCTACTTAACACTTGAAAATTTTGGACAAATATTTATATCAACATTTATATTAAAATTTATCTTTTTGCATATGTTTATTGGTCATTCGTCTATATTCTTTTAAAAAGCTCCTGTTCATGTTTTGCCCACCTTCTAATAGAGTTGTTTGCTTTTATTCTTCCCCCTTGCTGATTGGCTTGGGTTCTGTGTAGATTCTGGTTGGTTATTAGCCCATTTACAGATGCATAGCTTGCAAATATTTTCTCCCATTCTTTTGGTTGTCTGTTTGATCTGTTGGTTATTTCTTTAGCTGTACAGAAGCTGTTTAATTTAATCAAACCCTATTTATTTATTTTGTTGTTGCTATAATTCCATAGGAGTCTTCTTTATAAATTCTTTGCTTAGGCTGATATACAGAAGAGTTTTCCAATACTTACTTCTAGAATTATTACTATTTCATTCCTTACATTTGTGTCTCTCATCCTTCTTGAATTAATGTCTGTAGTGGGAGGGACACAGATCCTTACCACCATTCTTCTGAATGTGGCTGTTCAATTTTCCCAGCACCATTTCTTAAATAGGGCTTCCCTTCCCCAGTGTGCACTGTTGGCTGCTTTGTCAAACATCCATTTGCTGTATGTAGATGGGTTCTCTGCTCTGTTCCTTTGGTCTGTGTCTGTATTTTTGTGTCAATACCATGGTCTGGTAAGGTGATACCTCCAGATTTGCTCTTATTTGCTTAAGATTGCCTTGGCTACTTAGGTTCTTTTCTGGTTCCAAAGTATAGTATTATTTTTTCTAAGCTTGTGAAATATGGTGTTGTTATTTTGATGGGGATTACATTGAATCTGTATATCAGTTTGGGTAGCATGGACATTGTAATAATGTTGATTCTACAGATTCATGAGCATGCTACATTTTTCCATTTGTTTGTGTCATCTGTGATTTCTTTTCTCAGTTTTTCACAGTTCACCTTGTGGAGATCTTTCACCTCCTTAGTGAAATTTATTCCTAGATGTTTTATTTTCTCTGTAGATATAGCAGTATTGAGTTTTCAATTTGACTATTGTCTATAGTATAATAATGATAATTAGTATAGTACATTACATACTATAGTAATAGCATTAGTATAGTTATACTATAATAATCATACTAGCTGTTGTTGGTGTATAGGAATGTTAATGGTTTATATACACTGATTTTGTAGGAGACTTTGCTGAATCTAATTCTCAATTCTAGGAGTCTCTTCATGGTATCTTTAGGGTTTTCTGAATATAAGAATACAGATCAGTGAAAAGTAAGAGTTTAACTTCCAGTTTCTCTGATTCCACTAGTTATGTTTGAAAGTACACAGCATAAGAGCGAAAACTTCAATAATATCAAACTTTGTTAACAAAAGTTAAGAGAGCTAGAGGGACAATGTGGGATGGTGGTGGTGACTACTTCTGGGGCAAGTAGCTAGTGGCACCTACAATAATAGAATTAGAAATTTTTAGTATCATTGTTTAAAATACATTCCTGTTAGAACAGATAATGTTAATACCTCATCCAAAAAACCTGGATCCACCTTTTGGGAATTATATGCCCATTTCATAGGTTCTGTGTGTTTTGCTCAGAAGACTGTTAGAGACTTCAAAAAATTGCCCTTTTTTTTTTAACTTATATGCATCGCTTTTTTTTATTAAATCATAGCTGTGTACATTAATGCAATCATGGGATACAATGTGCTGGTTTCATATACAATCTGAAATATTTTCATCAAACTATTTAACATAACCTTCATGGCATTTTCTTAGTTATTGTGTTAAGACATTTGCATCATAGAAGGGTACAGGTGAAACTTACTAAATGCAGAAAATTGCCCTTTTTATCACAGCTGAATTGTCTGAGTTTATGTCCTCAGGGGTGGCCAACAGGAAATGAACAATTAGTGAGATACAACAGCACAGGGCCCCTAACTCCCTTATGGGGCAAACTCTCCTGTGGTATGCACGATTTGCCCTCCACAGAGCTCCCCATTGGCCCAGGCTGAGGCAGGTGCCCCTGTGAAATCATAGCCTTGATCCACTCTCTCTTTTTCACTGCTCATGCTTCCTGCACTTCCCAACTGGTTTTTTTCATTGAGCTTTCTTACTAAATCACTTGTCCTCAGTCCTGAGATCTGATTCTACTCCTGAACAGAAGGCCTTAAACTAAGGTGGCTCAAGAAAGGCTAATTGGCACACATGGGATTTGTCATTTTAAAGCATTAGCCAATAATGTAATAGTCATATTTAGAATGATTCTGATTTAATATCAGTATAAATAAATCTGTTGCACTTTAAAAAAGAATTTTTACTTCCTCAACTCCATTCCTTGATTTAAAAGCTTTGAAACTGTTATTTTCATGACTGGAATGTTAATGTGTTTATTTAGCTGATTTGTTGCCCTGTATGAAACCAAATCACTCACTAAGTTCCTGTCTTATTTTAGATATGGATACCATATATCAGATACAAATTATTAAAAAGGTAAAATAATTTAATAGAAATTTTTAACACTATATCTACTCATCTTAAATTATCTTGTGACATATATTGTCTTTAAAGCTTTCTAATAAACCATTTTTTAAACACATATATGCATATAGAAATTCAGTGTCTTATTTAGATTAGATGAAGCCATGCAGTGAATCTAATTGACATATTTTATTTGACAGAAGTTTATGTTTCACCAGCTCAACATTTCTTGTTTTGTTTTTATAATTTAAATTTCTAAAACAGGTATAACCTTATCAATAAGTGGCAATCCTCAACCACTAATATGTTATTTAAGGATATAACCTGTGAACTAAAATAAAACTTAAGGCTCCCCCTAAGTGGCTGATTGAGTGGTCCCCCCCAAAACTGAGTTGCTAGCCATGAGAAAAATCAGACATACCCCATCATACCCTCTCCCTTCTTAGAACTGTCCTTTGTGATTCACTAACAGGCCTCAGGCTTTTGCCAGACTTACCTGAAAACCCTCAGGGTCCCTATTCACAAAGCACTCGAGTTGTCAGGTACTTTGTCTCTAATTAACAGACCTTTTATCTTAAGCAGTCATTTTCACTGACTCCTGGTAAGCCTAACTCTTTCATCAAATTGTCATCTAAAGAATCGTTAAACTCACCTATCACCTATTAGCCCTCCTACTTCCAGAGGTTCTACTACTTTATGCCATGTAATGAGTGTTTTCCACATATTAATTTATGACCTCACCTGTAATTCCTCTCTCTCTAAAATGTATAAAAGCAAACTATAACCCCACCATTGTAATTCCACTTGCTCATGGCTTCTTGGGTGTGGCTCTGGGTCATAGTCCTCAAATTTGGTTCAGAATAAACCTCCTTAAAAGCTTCTTTTAGGTGGATAAAGCAATTAGGAAATACACTGATGTTAGAATGATTTTAAGAGTCTGGTTCTGTACAGCACAGGTATACATCATGAAGCACTTATGTGCTTTGAAATTCATTAGAAAGTGATTTCTTTTGTAAATAACTTTTACTTTTCTTCTCCTTCTGGAGAGCAGGATCTTATAAGATCTATACTCTGAAGCTCTTTAACTCTTGAAATAAGACATTTCCTTTGGTGATGACCTCATCCGAAAGGTCAAGGAGTGAATAGGAAATTCTTAGAGATTAAGATGGCATTGCCAAGAGACGGAAGGAAATTACTTACTTGATTATTTTCAAAGGACTTTTTTGTGTGAAGGTCAGATCAGGGCTTTCCATCCTGTTTTTTTTTTTTTTTTGCTTCTTTCCCCCCTCATTAAGTCTTTCACAAGAACAAAATTTGTTTCTTGCTTGCTTCCCCTGAAATGAGGAAGCCTCATGTGCATTTTTTTCAGATAAATTAAAGATATCTAAATTAGAGAAAATGAAAAAACATATCATGGCTTAATTTATGTGTATCTGATATCAAATAAGTTCTTATTTTAAAACTTTATTTCTTTTGTTTTATACATATATAAACATATGAAAAAATCCATGTAATTGAGTGCCTATTGTTCTTATCCAGTTATTAGGCAGTATGGACAAAAATCCCAAGAAATATTTCACGGCAGGATTGTTTTAAAAGCCTGATAACATACTTTTTATTCACGTGGACCTCAAAATGATCATAATATATTGATGTAAAGGGGATATGCAAATATCTTCAATCTAAAGAAACATAAGATACATGTTGAAAGAAGTACACAGTCCAAGGCAGTTCATGGCAGAGTGCAGGAATTGGAGGGGCTGGGAATTTTTGAAAGTAGAATGTCATTTAATCTAGAGGAGGGTTTTCCGAGAGAATGTCATCACATTTCCTAAACCTTAGAGGCACATAGGTATATATGCAAACTCTGCTTTGCAACAGATAAAGATCTAGTTCATCTAACTGTACACATACATATGGTAAAATTGAGTGTTTTACTCAAGATAGTGCAATGTCCTTGATGTTGACTAATAGTGTGACTTTAATTCAGAAAGTGGAAGAAGTGGAGGTTTTTGAGAAAGAGGATCACATTTCCAAAGCCATTTGAGAAAGATAAAACATAGGGTCATGGTATGTGTGTTAGGTTGGAGAAAAGAGCTTGAGGCATACTGAAAAGTAAGGTGTTCAGAAGGGTCAAACCAGGATGGTGAAATTGGTAACAGTGACACAATGGATCTGAATAAACTCTTAGTTAGAGTATCTGATTTACGATCTTTGAATCTGATTTCCTCAATGTTTTCTGGAAGTCAGTGTACATTTTCTTTGCTCTCCCCCTGTCATGGTAAGGGAGAGATGAATGAAATATGTCTGCATTTTCTGTTTTCTTATTTTCATAGGCAAACTTGATTGTGATTCTTCTCCTAAGTCCTTTACTTTTTTTTAGCTTTTAATGTATTGTATTATTTTCATCACAATGGAAGAAATACTGCAAATACATTGACCTTACACATCTTTCAGAAAATATGTTAGCTGTTTCTGAGAAATGCATAAGTCTTGGTCTTTTAATATCACTTAAATTATAGTACCAAAGATTTTGCTAGTACAACTGTCATCCTGTTTTTAATTTTTATACTGGTAACTAAATTACAGCAAAATTTTGTCTTTTAAAGATCCATTTTACATATACTTATGAGTTGGAAGATTCCCTAAATTCTGGATGTGCCTAACGTATTAAGTCTATATCAAGAATATAATTAAAAAAATAACAGATAAGAGTCATTTTCACTTTTACCTGTTACCTAATAGCCATCATATCATCTATTTAGAAGAAGAGAATCACTGACACTTTCGTTTACAAATCTTTGGACAATGAAGGGCTATTTATGAAACATTTGTCATACATTCTGCTTATGTGGAAGCGCTATACTTTTCTCAGTTTATAATCATTTTAAATCAGAAAGTATGAAGTGGTTGTGGGAATAGGAAAGAATTGGATGAAGGTAAGCTAGAGTTTTACTCCATAAGCATCATCTTTCAGGATGCGCAAACAGCAATTATGGATATCAAAATCAATAGCACAACATAACATATGTGTTTGTGTGTCTATGTATGCATACTGACATATCTTAAACACACATCCCTATGGAAGCACTACAAAGAGACACTTTCTATTTTCGACAAAGATGAATGCAGTAGAACACACTCAGAAAATTTACAAATAATAATCTACCATGAGTAACTATCTCAGTAGTTAGCGGCATCTCCTAGGTTCCAGTTGTAAGCTGTAGCAATGAATCAGATGTGTAATCTCAAATGTTCAAATGCATTCTTGGCACCTGAAAGCTTTCACAACACACTTCCATCTAGAAGGCAAACCAAGAAAGCATTTATCAAGACCCCAACTTTAGAGGGACCTGTAGGGTGAGGATTAACAGAGTATGGACTTAATCTGGAAAAAGGCTTCTGTTCAAAGAGAATTGTTGACTTGAGATTTCACCACTCCTCTTGCTTGCCAACTTCAAGTTGTGCTAGTTGAGCTACCAGGTGTGACTTCCTCACATTGTATCCTCTGTTTTTCTAACATGAAATGGGGAGAACACCAGGCAATACACTCTTGATCCAACCCCAGAGGCAACGCAGGTGACAACTAAAGTGTTTGTCCTGACTGATTTCAGCAGGACTATGCGAAATGGCAGTTCAGCCATCAAAAGAAACTCACCTTTTTAACTAGAGAGAGTACTTTTTAATGGGTTTAGGCTTCCAATGATGAACATTCTAGTAGCAAGTTAGAAAAAATATGTATTTTTTTATTGTTTTATTTTTGCCACATATTTTCTTAAGTTGATGAATACAAAATGTGAGAGACACATAATAATTAAGAACAAAATATTGTTTGTTGAAATGTATAATATCTTCTCTAGGTCCGGGGTGAGTGGCTCATGCCTATAATTCTAGCAGTCTTGGAGGCCGAGGTGGATGGATTGCCTGACCTCACAGGTTTGAGAGCAGTCTGAGCCAGAGCGAGACCCTGCCTCTAAAAATAGCCAGTCATTGAGGCAGGTGCCTGTAGTCCCAGCTACTTGGGAGGCTGAAATAAGAAAATCACTTGAGCCCAAGAGTTTGAGATTCCTGTGAGCTATGATGCCATGACACTCTACTGAGAGTGACAAAGTACATATATATATAATCTGTTATTATCTTATATTATATGTATAATATAATAGTATATATTATAATGTACAGTGTATATATATATATACACATATATATATGTGTATACACACACACACATATATATATATACACAAAATCTGTTCTCCCTTTATCATTTGTCCTTAAACCCCTGGCAACATGCAAATTCAGAGGAGATTGGCACTCCTCCCCCCATCCAGGGACTACAATGGACCTATAGTAGAAAATGGCATCTTTAAAGAAATTGTTGAAATGAAAGAAAAGGAATTCAGAATTTGGATGGCAAATAAGAAGAATGGAATTGAAGAGAAAGTGGAGAAGGGAGTCCAAGATTTGTCTCAAGAAATCAATGTCCCTTCATGTTTTGAGGGAAGGAATCATCAACCTAATAAAATACCTTGCATAGTTCTAGAACATACTAAATGCTCAACATATGTTACTTCTGTTTCTCTTTTGTTTTCTCTTCAATGAAGTAGAACCGATAACTCAGATATTTGTATGTCATCGGGTCACTTCTTTCTAGGAGTGTGGGTTTTAGGAAACTAGGCATGTGGTGATTATTTGTGTATTAACTGAAATGGCAACTTACTTTAGAGATCAAGTGAAAGGGATTTTAGTATTGAATTTAGTGCTTAGTTACAGTTTCTTTTAGGCATTTTTTTGAGGCATCGTGTGGCCTCCTAACTTCTCACAAAGCCAGGTGTCCTCACTGTATAAAGCACATTTATGTTTATTTTATTTAGTTCATGCATGTACTGTGCACATGTCAAAAACCAAAACAACTGCAAACACATCTGCGTGTTTTGGTGTGCTCACCTCTCCTGGGGAAAGCAAGATGTCCAGGTACTTCATAATGTCCACTCCTCGTTTTCATCCGAGGGGCCCAGGATTTTTCAGACTGCTCCCTCCCCACCCCTGTAATAGCCACATTGTAAAAGAAGGAACATTCTAACCTGTCTTGAAAATTATTTTTTGAAGAGATGTCTTATTGAATTGATTCATTCAAATGGGAAAAGGAGCATGCCACTCATTTGGGAGTTAGTGAAGAGAATGAGATGTAAAGAATGAATAGAAAAGACCCTATTCCAAGAATAACTCTTACAATATATTTGCTTATTCATTCACCAAGTATTGAAATACCCTTGACTCCATGCCAGGCACTATAACTAATGAAGTAGAACCTAAAATAAGTGAAAGATTACTTTTCTTTTCAGCAAGCTTGCAAAATATCCAATGTGAAAACCTTTACTCATATTCAAAATAACCTGGGATCTACTTGTTCAATGTTAAATTACCAACAGCAAATGGATATTGTTGAATGAATGAATGGAAAAACTAGAGGGACACTGTGGAAACACTTTTCTTCAATGTGAAATGTCAAGATTATAATTACTGTTACTGTTCATAAATGGTTGAGTAAAGAAGTATTGAAACATCTTGCTCTTTATTTGCTTATTGCTTTACATATAGTGTTTTGCTTCTGTTTTGGAAAACTTTTTACAAAGCATCTGATAAAAATTATATTGAGAGAAGAAGAAAATGAAAGCAATGACTAGATTTGTGTATTTAACAACTTTGAAGTCATCAACGCTTTGACTTTCTTAAATAACTGTTTTGTGTATTTTCTTCCCCAAGTGAAACACTTTGCTTTCTTCAAATAAACTGCAAGGTAATAATGAATACAGGCTGCTAAAATACAGAATGCTAAATCTGGGCCTAAGGTTTTAATGACTGGAATCATTAATCTGATCCAAAGGAATTGAAAGTTGACATACCTATCATACATGTCTTAAAAGTTAAACTGTATCAGATGGAGATTAGGTAGTCTGTATTGGTATGGCAATCTCTCATCCTGGTGATCACAAATTTCAGATTTTTAAATTCAATTTATGGCTATTCATTTTACTTGAAGAAATTATCCAATTGCAGGTAAAGAGTAGGTAGATTGTAGGTAGGTTCCTCCTTTCATCTTATTTTCAAAAGAATTGGAGCTGAGTTTGAATCCCAGCTCTTCCATTTGTACAACCTGTGACCTAGTTTGACTGTCTTATTCTTCCCCCAATTGAAATCCTCATCATTAAAATATGAATAATACTAAGGGCGGCTTCTAGTAATGTGGTGAAAGGCTTTCATCATATAATGTATATAAAGTAATAAATATCTGGCTCATAATATGTTATCTGTATATATTACATATTAGTTCTTTCCTTTCATTCTCTGGGACTGGTTCCTACACTCACAAGCATCTTTTCACAAACATCGTAACCCTTGGATAGCATCAAATAAAATGAAATCAGAAAAGGACAGTGTTGGACAGGAATGTGTCTCTGCTGACAATAATATGATACTTCTTTAATGACTCTTAATAATTCTCCTATCCCAAACATCTCCAGATTTCAGGGAAGATCTTGAAGAGAAATAATGAGAGAAGTTTCTCTTTCTGTGGAAGGCAATACTTTTCAGTCTTAGCTCAACAAATTAATGATTCCTGAGCCCGAAAAGAGGAGATTCTTATTCAGTAAATCTGGGAGATTCTCAAGAATAGATTATATTTTAAAATTTTTTCTCAAATTATTTTAATATGAACAGCATTTACTTGTCAGTGGTTTATGGCACTGTACTCCATTCAAAGCCTATTATTCATCTCTATAAAGATTGACAGTCTTTGCTTTTGAAGGTTAGCAATAATTACAAAAATAGATTCCTGCTATGATTTGAACATCTCCACCTAGTTTGTGTGCTGGAAAACTTAACCCCCAATGCATCAATGTTGTTAGAACTTAAGGGTTTGTTATTGCAGGAGTGGGCTTACAAATTCAGCCACCTTTTGCATCCCTGTTCTCTGGCATGCTGTCTTGCCCTCCTGCCTTCCTTCCTTGGATGACGTAGCATAAAGGTCCTGACGGAGGGATGCTCTCTGACCTTGAACTTTACAGCACCCAGAACTCTAAGAAATAAACCTCGGTTCTTGAAAGCTTACCTGGGCACAGGTATTTTGTTACAGCAACAGTAAAACGGACTAAGACGATTCTTTATCTTGAAGAATATCCTTCTCCATTTTGCTTTTTTGAAGTAACCTGACTTTACGAAGTGTTTGGCTGTAAACACCCATTTTCTCCCTTCACTCTCCAATGCTACCTTCATAAAATACAAACAACAACAATTTATTGGATGTACCTGGCCTGGCACAAAGAACCTAATTCATTCATTAGAGGTTCCAATAATGATCTTTGGGTTAGAAAAATCCTTTATTATAATATAGATCTAATCTGCTGAAAGAAATGACTATTTTCCTGGAAACTTTTCTTAAGATATTATAGTTTATTACTTGGAGATGTATTTTGCTGCTCTGGCAGTACATTCTGTTTCATTTGGTTGTTTACATTGAATTTAATCTATTATCATTAACCTTCCAGTTAAGACCATTTTGGTCAAACTTGTGCTTATGTGACAGTCTCCATCTGCCTCTTCTACTTTGTGTTAGGAAACAAGGGACTTGAAATACACTTTTGGCTTTATTAAGTTTGTCTATTTAATTACAACCATGAACCAAGGTCATATTTGATATTAAATATTTCATGCTTTTCTAAATTCTGTACAACTGCAGGACTGATACTGTTACACAGCATGTGGGTCTGTAAAATAGATGTCATGGTATATGTTAGAGTCCTATCAAAAATATAAACTTACGGTAAAAATATATACATGTGGGTTTTACCCTGCCAAATCTTTCCATTACAGTAGTTCTGACTGTAATGGAAAAATTTTAAACAATACTCTGATCCTTCTTTTGTGTGTGTGTTTGTGTGAAAAAGAGAGAAAGAGACAGTATATGTACACAGAAATATTTACTATCATTGCTACTGATTAGTAAGCTGGACTTATATGTTTTTAAGATTATTTAGAAACAAAATAGTACAACTAATTAAATCACTGTATAAAACTGATTTAATTAGATTCACCTTGTGAGATGTTCTATTCCCAAGCAAATAAATAAGTTGTATGGATTTACTATTACTATTACTAAAACATATGTTGTGCCCTTCTTTTTCAGTTTGGAAATGCTTTTCTTGTAAATTTTGTTGAGTTTCATCATCTATGTTAGGAAATATCCCTCATAGTTTCTGCTCTGCTGAGTTTACAGCTTATGTGCCAAACATGGTTTCTCTCAACATTTTCACATGTGTGTGAAAGGAAATTTAATCCTTATGTTTTTATTTATTTACAATCTACACTTAAACTCATCAAAACATTGTTATGCAAGAGCATTTTGAATTCTCAGAGACATTATGAGACCCAAGGTCCAGAGAAAACACTCTGCTAAAATTAAAATATCTTATTATCAGGATATTAAGTTTTTGATTTTTAACTTAAATCTGAAGAAACCAAAATAATATGTGGACAATGTCCTACTTTGTGTTTTTGACTAGAATTTTCTATAATTCAAAACTAACACACATTTTGAATAAACAATGGATTTAAGGTATTAATATTTACTAAGGCCTTTCCTTTTAAGGAATTCAAAACAATGTAGATTGGAACCCACCAATTTTTGATCCTATTATCCTTATTCCAATACTCTTGTGGTTGTAATTCTGAAATTGTATACATAAGAACTGATGTACGGAATAACTATCTATGCACACACATTCATCACAGAGCCCTGTGAAATAAAACAGAAGACAAGAAGTCAAGAAAGGCCCATCACCACTGTGCAAAAGTTTTCAAAAGCATTCTAGTAACAAATGACGGGACCAAGTGAACAAACACATCTGAGCAAAGATAACTGAAGACTCAAGTAAAATAGGAGGAAACCTCCGAGCAGATGGTGTCTGTCTTCTCAAAATAACATCTTAAGGCTCAAGAAGAGAATCTTTTAAAGAGATTTAAAATTAAGACAATTAATTGAAGGACTGTATAAAAACCAATTATACCATTCCAAGGCAACAAAAGCAGAAATAGACAAACAATAAAAGCAGAAATAGACAAATGAGATTACATCAGACTAAAACACTGCCACACATTCAAAGAAACAATAAACAGAACAAAGAGAAAAGTTCTGAAATAGGAGAAAATACATATTTGCAAACTGTATATCTAATTATGGGTTAATATCCAAAATATATAGAAACCCTAACAACTTAATAGAAAAAAAGAAAAATGCAATTATAAATGGGAAAAGGATCTGAATAGATGCTTTTCAGAAGATATTCAAATGGTCAATGGTATATGAATAAATGTTCAATATCAACATCACTAATCATCAGAGAAATGCAAACTTCTAACTGTAAGATGTTAAGAAGCATCTCACAGTGAGCTATTGCCTCCCAATTATTAAAATGACATTATGAAAATGATAAAAGATAATAAGTGGTAATGAGGATGTAGCAGAAAGGGGACCCTTGCACAATGTTGGTAGGAAGGTAAATTAGTATAGCTATTATGAAAAACAAAATAGTAATTCCTCAAAAAATTAAAAACTGTACTACCATACAATCCATCAATCTCATTACTATGTCCAAAGAAAGTGAAGTCAATATTCAAAAGGATATCTTCACCCGCATGTTTATTGCAACATTATTCACAGTAGCTGGGATATGAAATAAATCTAAGCATCTATCAATGGATGGATGGATAACGCAAATGTATGTATACACAATGGGATACTATTTAGCCTTAAAAAAGAAAGAAATCTTGTCACTTATAACATGGATGAATCTGAAAGACATTATACTAAGTGAAATAAGACAAGCACAGAAAGAAAAATAACTTCATGATTTACATTATACATCAAATGTACAAATCCTGAACGCATGGAAGTAGGGAGTTGAATGTGATTACCAGGGGCTGGTGGAAGAGAGGTTTGGGAGATTTTGGTTAAAGTGGGCAACATTTCAGTTAGGAGAAATAAGTTCAAGAAGTCTATCAGACAGCATGGTGCCTTTAGTTAATAACAATGTATTGTAGTCTTGAAAAATGAAACTCTTCACACTAAAAACAATAAAAAATTGCATCCTAATATTCACATGTTTGACAGAAAGTCCTTCACAGAATTTTCACATTTAGCATTTTATTATGAGAAGTATGATATATATATGTTTTCTATGAATGGACATTTTGTGTTGTTGTCATCCTATTGTTTCAAATAGTGCTGCTATGGACATTCTGCAGCATAAACATGCTTGTAAAGTGTTTGACACTCCTCCAATGAAAATATTTGGACTATTTCCTTTTTCCTCAAATCTGGACTGTCCTGTGATTGTTTTAATCAACAGAATATGGAGAAAATGATATTCTGCCAGTTTTAGATCTAGTCTAAAGGGGATTTACAGGTTCTGCTTTGGAGATCTAAGCTGTATGTAGTCTATGAGTGATTTGACCTCTCTGCTGAAGGGAACACATGAAGAGGCTCGGAGACTATATAGGAAGAGACAGGAGACCGTCCTTCAGAGTCCAGCCTTCAATTGCCTCTATTAAGACATCAGGCATTGACCACAGATGGTGGCTCATGCCAGGAATCCTAGGGTTTTGGGAGGTCAGATTGCTCAAGTATAGGACCTGTGACCAGACTGAGCAATATAGGAAGATCAAGACTGTACAAAAAGAAAAAAAATAACCAAGGATGGTGGTGTACACCTATAGTACAAGTTACTTCAGAGGTTGAGGCAAGAGGATCACCCAAATCTAGGAATTTGAGGTTGCTGTGAGCTTTGGTTGTATCATTGAACTCCAGTCCAGCAACCCAGGCAATGGAGCAAGACCAGGTCTGAAAAAAAAAAAAAAGATACAAAGCATGTGAGTGAAATGTCTCCATGAAGAGTCCAAAAGTCCAGATAAAATCAGTTACCAGTGGAACAAGAAAATCACTGAGCTGAATTCTGTTTGAATTCCTGATCTAGACTATTACATGCATAATATAATGAATATCATTTTAAACGCTAAGTTAATATGTGCTTTATTATCGAACAATTGATTACCAAAACACTCCTGTTGCATTGTGAATGGGAGTTTTGCTAGAAAATATACTTAACAGTAGAATTCCACAGTGATAGATGGTATAAATTTTCAAATTTACCAGGTAATGCAGATGTTTTCAAAATTCGTTATATGACATAAAATGCTGATCAACTTTTCCAACTATTATTGACAGTTTATGCTGCATATTTAACACTTTGCTTATTTATCACTATTTTCCCATTGAAGGAGAGGGTTAACTTATTTCTTACTGATTTGTAGAAATTAGTTGGCGAGGTGTGGTGGCTTGTGCCTATAATCTTAGTGCTCTAGTAGGCTGAAGTGGGAGGATCCCTTGATCTAAGGAGTTTGAGACCAGCCTGGGCAAGAGCAAGACCCTATCTCAACAAAAAATAAGAAGAAGAAGAAGAGGGAGAGGAGGAGAAGAAAAATGAAAAGAAAAAGAAAAAATTTTCTGGATGTGGTTACCCAAGGTAGGGAGACTGAGGAAGGAGGATCTCTTGATTCCAGAAGTTTGAGGTTGCTATGAACTAGGCTGATGCCAGGGCACTTTAGCCTGGAGCAATAGAATGAGACTCTGTCTCAAAAAAAAAAAAAAAAAAAAAAAGAAGTAAGTTATAGTTTCTGAAAATTTATTCTTTCTTGATTTTATCTCTGTCCATTTTTTTCTCTTCACTATATAGTGATGAACCATTCTTAATTTTTATCTCCTCAAATTTATAACATTTTTTCATGCTTAGCACCAATGTAATTTGTTTAAGAATTTTTTTCTTACATTCAGATGTAATGTATTTGCTTCTACTTTCTTCTAAGAAGTGAATATTTACTTTTTACATCTGCCTATAATCTTCCCGGGACTCAATCTGTGTGTTGTGTGTGTGTGTGTGTGTGTGCATGCATACATGCAAGTGATGTAGAGATTACATTTTATTTATTCTCTTGTCGATGATAAATTGTGCCAGCACTATTTGCTGATGAGCATTCCTTTGCAAGCCATCAAGTATCAATATATGGAAGGATCTATTCTTGGCCTCTATATTTTGTGCGGTTCACTCCTTGGCGATATCTGTACCAGTACTATATCGTCATTGGTACATTTCAAACACCTATAAGAATGCCTAGTAAATAACAGATGTTCAATAACTAATTATTATATAAGTAATAATACTATTTTATAATAAATAATGAAATATGATAAGGCAAATGCTCTCATCTGATTCTTCTTCCCTGATTCTGGCCAAATATGAAACATAAGCATTTTAGATTCAGGTTATTGTTACTTGCAATACAACGTCATTTTATTAGATTTATTATTGAAACCCATAATTCATCTTCAACAATGATCAGTATTTTGAAATTTTATTTCATACATTCTACCTTTTCTCTAACATACTTATTCAAACAAATCCAAGACATCTTTCACTTTTGTCAATACACGCTTTGTTATTCATTTGTAGGAAAATATGATGTTACAAAATTTCTTTGCTATAATAAAACAATACCAAAGTAAAATAATTACTCAAAATAGTGCCTGGTCAAGCTTTCTTGATCATCTTAGAGATAAGTTCTTACCCTCCCCCTCATTCACTGAGGTCTAAACCCAAGGGTACTTACTGCTTTGGTTATTTGTTTTTTTGTGAGTTTTTCTTCCCTGCTACCTTTTTATATATAGCAGTGTCTTCTTCCATTTAAAATACTATTTTCAAGATTAATTTTTTCTTTTGAAAAAACTGAAAATTTCGATTGACTGAAAATATTGGGTATCTAGAAAGCACAAGTAAAATAAAGAATAATAATGAGATAAGTTGATGTCAACAAGGGAAATGTTGAGGCGATGTTACTAATGTTGAGTTGATGGGATGTTACCAATAATAGCCATGAATTCCAAGGATCATCTCGAATGAGTATTTAGGACCTTTGTTCTCAAGACTAAATTAGTAACGATGACAATGAAAGTGGAATGGAGGTGATTCCTGTTTTGTTACCTGGACATTATGTTTCCATATCTCATCATTCAATCACATGCTCATTTCTATCTTTTTATTTCCTCTACTCTAATTCCTCACTTTTGTCTTCTGCCTATAGAAAACTCTGTATCCACAGTCCCAGAGCCATGGAAGTATGACCAACAGACAAAAAGGGCAATGACAACAAGAACAGTTGTCATTACTCTGGATCCCTGAGTGGCACGTGCCCCCAACACATCCAAGGACTCAAAACATATGCCTTTTTTTGTTTGTTTGCAGGTGTATCTAAGATTTTTATGATAAGCATTTCAAAATATAATTTAGGAATGATGCATCAAACTTTTTCTCAATGAAGCAGAGAGACCAGGAGATTCTTTAAAGAAATTGATTTTTCCAGAACATCTTGACATTTGTGATTTTTTCTTTTTATTTCAAAGGCCACTCTCATTAGAATTTAAAGGTTAATGAACTAAAATCTTTTCTAACATTCTTAGAATGTAGGATTTCAAAATGAATGACATGAACTTGTAAGGTTTCCTGTACCGTGTTCTTATCCCAGTATTGAAGAACAATTACTCAGTCATTATTAACAGAACTAATGAGCAGGAAATACATATGTAAGCAAGCCAAACACTAAGATTTCTTAAAAATCTAGTATGTTCTGCAAAGGGAATAGCTCTATCGCCACCAGTGGAGATGATCCTGAGTTTCTAGCACACACCTTTTTTTTACATGATGAGTTGACTATCCCTCTTTCCTCTGTGTGGTTTCCATTCCCAGTCCCTGGGTGATGGATAGGCTCCCTTATACAATGCTCTTAGTTTGTAAACATGCATCTACCCAGAATCCTTTAGGAAGCCCATTGTGGGGGGAGTGGTCAACACCACAATGCTAATTAGACATTAATGAACCTCAGGTCAGTTAAAGATACTTAAAACTCCCTGGTGCACATGCTCTTATTTGCTGTATTTGTGGTTTTAACCATATCTTCAGGTTGGGGTTTCTCTACCTTTTTCTAGGTGGTCATTCTTAATTGTCCTTTCATAGACAAAACATCTGTTTCTCTTACCATACACAGAACATCTGTTCCCCTTCTCTCCTCCTTATCCCTACTTAACAACTTCTGTTATGAGATTGAATTTCTTAGACATGTTTCTAAGAACCTGGGATGGGGCCGACACTGCTATGAAGAACCATGCTCTTGACCCAAAAAGCCACTTACTTCTTAATAATACTCTTAAAAATACACGTAAGTTCATCATCCCTTAGGACTTCAGGTCACCCTGAAAATGTCTCCTCATTCTTTGATGAAGTCATTTATTTTTTCTTAATTTGAATATCTGTAATCAGATCTAAATGTTCTCTCTAAGGAATTGTTTTCAACCAAAGGAAAGAATTGAAGCATTCTTTTAAACAGTCTTTAGTATACACCAGATTCTAATTTCCTTTGCGTGAACAAAGTGCAAATATCAGAAATACTCAAATCTGTTTTGGAAGTCTGCACGCAGCAAACTAGTTCAGAACATAACCAGAAATATATTATTTTTACCTTTACTATTTGGTCATGATGGCAAAATATTTTTAACATTCTGGTACAGGATATGTATCTCAAAACCAGCAAATTATACAGCCATCTAATCTTGCAATAACCCCTTTTTATGGAGCTAATTTCAACAGGTATCCAAAAAATGTATTATACAATTTGTGAAATGTTCATTTTGAAACATGGGCTATTAATAATTTCTCTGAACACTAGGTACAAACCAGGACTATCATGGGCAAATTAAACTGTATGATCAGCCTATTCCTAAGGCAATTTATAAAGGTGAGGATAAACACTCCAAAACTGAAACATGTGCCCATTGTTCCCTAATCAATCTTATCCCCGAAATTCACTTAATTGGTCCTCTCCAAATAAATATTCTTTTTCTTAAAGTATTTTTTTTTAAAAGATTAAAGGTCCAGCATTTGTTTTTGGCTTATTGTTAAACTTAGCTTAGTTGGCCTGGAGTCAATAAACTTATAGGCTGTGGTGACTGGTAGCAAGATTCAGTGCTTTCATTTTTTTTCTTTTCCCTTTTTCTCCAAAGAAAATATTTCTAGTTTAAATAGAAAAAAGAGAGGGAATATTAGTGCCTGATCAGCCCATACACATTATGTTTGACCATGTTAAATTACTTTACCAAGAAGCCATTTGAGAATTGTTAGCAAGTGTGTCCTCAGTACATAGTGATAGAAGCCACTTTATCCAAAGTCCTGAAGGAAATAGATTGAGATAAAATGTCTTTCTCCTAATCCCAAGATACTTAGAAGCTTCTTCGAGGTCAAGGCATGCTTACAAAAACAACGGCAGAAACAACAAAGCAGTGAGAGGCAATAAAAGACAATAATGGCAATAAACTCCAGAGAGGAGTTCATCTGAGGGTTGGGGTGGTCATGGAGATGACGACCTTTATTTGCTCTTAAAGAGTTTTCAGTTTCCAAATACAGACTTTTTTTAAAAAAGATGGTTAAAGGTTAAGAGCATAAAAACCACATTTTAAAGTGTCAGTAAAATATGGTCTTAAAAGTCCTCAGGCAGGGTTTTTGAAGTCTTCTGGGTTGATCTCTTCTAAGCAGAGAACTTGCCTTGCAGCAAAGCAGATGCACTTGAGCACTGCCCTGGGAAGAGTCCTTCTCCAAGGGTTGAGGGAGAGTTTAGATCCCCTCAGCTGCATTCCACCCCTCTCTACTCCCTCCAGACTGACAGCTGGGGATTTGATGAATTGGGCATTTATCCACTGCTGAGAACAGTTCTGGGACAATTTGTTCAATTCAGGCAAGCTACAGAGTAACCATCTGTGGGTGACTACTTTTGCATGTCATTTTAAATAAACTTGAAATAATGTCCTAGAGGCGAGATTCTTCTCTCCCTGTCACAAGAAATCCTGAGACAAATGGTCCCCGAGAGAGGACTGACTCACTCCAAATGTGCAAACATCTGCAATCACCTGTGATCCTCTGTCTCTAAATAGGTATTATTTTCCTCCAGCTTATAAAAAAGTAATCTCTATTAGATACTGCTTCCTCTTTCGGCCATATTAGGGGTCTTTGGGGGGCTAATCTGTGATAGTTCTCAGTGTTTGATTCTTAAATTATATGAGGAGCCACACGTGGATGGTAAGGTTTGCATTAAGTTAACTGGGCAAGTATTACAAAAAAAAGGGTGTTTCCACAATTGTAAGAGGGACTTTACCCAACAAATGCAACCAGTGTAACATGGTTTCTTGTACCCTCAATGAGTCCCCAACAATAAAAAAAAAAAAAGAATAATCAGAACAGGGGAGGAGCCAAGATGGAGGTCTATAACCAGCTTCCTGCAGAGCCTCCTGTCCAGAAAGAGAGTTAAAGGACAGAAATTTAGCAAGAAAGCCAATGGTTTGGATCTGAGCCAAAAGAGAAGGTCAAAGAATGCACATCAACCCTGCTGGGGCGACCTGCAACAACAACAAAAAAAAGGGTATTTCCAAACAAAACAGATACCTGCTTTCAAGTTATCTGCCCATCCCCCAAGGATTCTGACTTTGTGTTAGTAAAGGGGGCTGTAAGTAGAGTGTGATTCCACAGTGTAAGTAATCAGAGTGTGAGACAGGCACTCCTTACACTGCTATTTGAAATATGAATTGGTATAATCTTACTGCAGAGAAATTTAGCCACATGTGTTCAGAAATTTTAAAACACGTACACCCCTTGACTCTAATGCTCAACTCTGTAAGAAATGTGATTCACATGAACAGAAACTCTTTAGGAAGGAAATACAAAAATAGTTATTTATGGATTATAAATGATTGCTCGAAGCGTTAAACATGTTATTCATAGCTTGTTATTCAAGTGATTTTTCAAATGAGATTGTCCCCTCACACTTGTACTCCTACTATTCTGTGACATATCTAAAAACGTTTTCAAACAGTGTGGCCCTACACGTGTATGCACAAACACACCCCCTGAAAGAAGGTCAGAACCTTCTAACAAAACAGTCTCAGGCACTTCCTTTTTGAACAGAGAAGCTACACTTCACCTACATACTTGGGCCAGAGCTCTCAGCCTTGTTTAACTGTCTTAGACCTTTTCTTCCTTCCCGTTGTAATACAAATCTCCAGTGTTTGATAGAAATCACTGAAAGGATGGGCTGACGATATATTTCATTTATTGTGAACAAACACTCTTAGTCATTACTCTTGATACACATGTAAAATCATTTCCTGTCTCTTATCTTTGACTACACTAGATGTGCTACTATCAGATATTAAGAAAAAAGTATGTACCTGTTAAGAAACCTATACACCCCACTGATGAAGTAGCAATTATGGGACTATTTTATTCATATCAAAGTTACTTCTTATTTATATTATTGCCTGGCTCTATTTTATTAAATATAATCTTAAATATTTATTAAATATTATCTTATAATAATAGTAATAAAACATTTATTAAATATTCTTTAAGACTATTTTATTGCAAAGGCTTATTTTATTATATTTAATTTAATAAAATACTATTTTACCTAATAGTATTTTGTTAAAATCAGCCAAATAATTTACTCTAGCTTCCAGTTTAGTTTAATCGAAATGTGAATATTTTGAGTGTAATTGTAACTTCTACTAAAAAAGAAAGAACTATTGTCTGTGAGTTTCCATAGAGAGAAACAAAATCAGGAAGATGGTGAAATGGGTGAAGGTAAATTACCTTAAATCATAAGTTTCAAGAAAAATTAACGAAACAAATACATTGTATAGCCATTATATTTTTCTTAATTTTTGTGATATACATATTTTATAACTTTGAAAATTCAAACCAAAAAATTGTTTGATGAACTCTATCACAAATGTTACATTTTACAATACATAACAACCACATACAGAAGTTAAACATTCTATATCCAAATATTAGCTCTAGGAAATACCACCAAAATTGTCTGTTCTGCCTAATTTATAACATGGGTACACAGTTACATAATTAATACCAGAGAAAAGAGGAGAAACCTGGACTCTGCAACTCCAGTTCAGTAGATTTTTTTAATGTGCAAGACTTACTATGGTAAACTCTGAGAAGTACTTAAATTATAAGTATTGCTAAGTAATCTTAAAATGATTGAACAAATGCACATCCTTCTTTTTTTCATTTGGTGTTTACATGTGCTAATCAACTGATGCTATAATATCTTGTAAAATGTATGACTACCAAAGAATCATGAATTATAGAAGATCCACTAAGCTCCATGTTCTCAAGAAACTTTTTTAAATACTTCGCTCCTCTGCTTTTTGCAACCACCTTCACAAGGACACATTATAATCCCTATTGCACACATGAGGAAACTGAAACACAGATCCAAGTCACAAACTTGATGGAATTTTAATTTTTAATCATGGAATTTTAAACAGATTCTTTTGAAATTATAAAAGTTCAAGCTCTCCTTATGGCATCAGGAAGTATCTCAATAAAACTATGAGAAAAAGAATACTATGTTATGTTGTTTCATCTTTAGGAGAAGGGATCAACATCACCCAGAAGAGGAGAGTCTACTCGTCAGCTAAAGGGTCGGTATTTGTTCTTCACTGATTCAGTATATTTGAGGTAGGAAATAAAAACCACAATGAAAATAAAATCACTTTAAGATGATTTATTTACAAAAATATTAAACAAAGCTAATGTCTAAGTGCAGAGAAAACTCACAGGAACCAAGGCTAGCTTAAGTGAAGCTGTTGTCACCATGGACTCAAAGGCAGGAGTAGAGGCAGAGTAGGAGAGGGGCTGGAGGTGGGAGAAGGGGTTGCAAAGAATGAGCTGCTCTAATTGGATCAGTAGCCCCTGCCTGGAAGCAACCTCACATGCTTCAACACTCTACCTTTGCCCTCATTCTTCTATCTGGCGGTTGGTAAAGGCGCTCTAGGAGTTCTCTTGATCACAAACTCAATGCAAACAAATCAGGTGATGGGGGGTGGGACAAGGAGCATGCTAGTGCACAGGATTCTGCATGTGCACTAGAAGATTTGTTGCTCATGTCTCAGAAATTCATTTTGAGAAACAACAGAACAAAATGCATCACTCTGAAAGAAAGAGCATGTGTTTGGTAAAAAGACTGTGCTAAGTTTGACACTGAGAATGGACAAAGAGTTATGAAAGAGGAAAAAGAAAAGGGCAAGTGTGATATATACAAAGCCTATTAACAAGTCGTCTTTAACTAATGGAGGAACAGAAGAATACCATCCAGCTAATCATAAACGAAAATGGAAGATATTGACTTATTCAGCTCTGAAGACCACATCTGGGCCTGCTTTGTTCATATACCAGTTCCCGCTATAACAGCTGTGGCAGGGACACAATGCTAATTGGGTGTGGGCAGAGAAGAACCACATACTCACTGTAGGTCATGTGCATTGTTCTTAATAGATTTTTATGCAAAGAATTTGATCTATACAGATCTATAGAATTTAAAATGGGCAATGACGGATAATTAGAGATTGAGTAAAAGTTTGAAATGTGTAAATAAAATTGAAGGTTAGGTCCATATCACTAGAAATATCTCAGTAAAGATTAAAATAACTATCTGGAGATCTCATAGAAATTTTTGTGTCTATTGTATTGGTGAAGAAGCTAGAAATCTTTATATCTCTAAAAGATATAACCCATTAATTAACCCATTAATTAACCCATTAATAACAGGGTTTGAAAACAGAGTATTATTATTTTTTTTTGTAATTTCTTTGAACAATTTAAAATTGCTTTTCTTTCTCCACCAGTTCCCCAGTGTTCCCCATGGGAGGCAGACACCTCTTGCATCAGATAGAAAAAAATTGTAGTGAACCAGTGAATGATTCATTAGAAAGCACGGAATATGCATAAACTCATTTAATGAGTAGACTTTAGGCATAGGAGACACAAAAAGAAATATTTTAATCTTTCTATAAATGAAAACTCATTGTTTGGCTCTTTTCTGAAAGAAAAGTAGAGGATTAAAGCAGTTATCAACACTGTGTAAGATTCATAGAGTTCCCAATAAGAAGAAGGTTTTGGTAAAACATTAAAAAGGATTACTTCTCATCCCAGTCCTACTTCTGAGCAAACACTATAGCTGTCCAAAAGATCTTGTGTTCTTTTTTGTTTAAAAACAAAACACAAACAGGCAAAAACATCAGTACAATACTTTGTAAAGAACTTACACTGGATTAAAAAAGAGCAGGGCTGTTTTATGGGCGGAGAATTAAGTGTTTATTCATAAGATAATAATGTTTGAAACAGAAGTTAAGAAGAAACTAGAAAGAAGAATGATGGGAGCTAGATAGCTGATGTACTTTTGCAAGATGATGTTTATTAAAGATTAAAAGTTAACGCCTGATACGTGGGCACAATTATACAGCATACTTCCTATACAAAGGTTCTTTTATTGATTGTTTCTTGTGTGTATTTAACTGCTAGCTAATCTCCAAACATGAAAGTATAAAAACGCATTCTGCATTCTTGAGATTTTTATAAAGTTAGTAAAATGACTTAGATTATTAATTGGATGTATTTCAAAAATAACTCAAATGTAGGCAAATAGAAATATGTTGTTTTCTACCCAAAGATCCTGTGATAAGATAATTAACTGCTCATTAACTTTGTCGAATGGTGATCATAAAACATTTTTCTACTTCTTGGGGCTCTTGGAAGACTAATATTGATGAAAATCCAGTGACCTTCTCAGAAAAAATGTTTATAAATATTTCCAAGGTTTTCTTGTTGTTATAAAACCAGCATTGACTGGCTTTCTCTGGGAATAGGATGTTCTAGTTAATCTGATTTTCTGTTGAACTAAGCATTAACGGATAAAGCCATGTTATTTCTGTACACATTGCTAAAATGGTTTGTAAAACCTCTTGGGACTTTTTTTTTTCCCTTGCCTAAACACAGTCTAGTGAGCTTAAACAAGCTTCTATATGATAATTTACAAAGTAATATTATAAATGCAGTGTCTATGAGGTATAAAAAAATTGAACTAAGTTTCTATTGACACCAATTGAGATGTTTGTTGATTGACCATAGCTGAATAAAATTGGTTGTCAATGTCCCCTTACTTTGAACAGTAGTTTAAGATCACACTCATTTGGATTCTAGTTTGTTATCTATTAATTTAAAAGTAGTTGTAATACATGACCATTGAAAAATTTCAAGGACCAGCTACTATAACATTTGAAGGAATTCCATGGAATATTAACAAAGATGTATATAATAAATTGAACAATATACAAAGATAGGACAGCATGGGGAGAGGGAAGTGCTTTATCTGTGTTTCATTATGATATAATCTGTGTATTTTGCCAAAGCTTTTAACTGACAAACAAATGTACAAGGGCTTAACCCTATTTTATGACTTTTTCTTTATTTAATGGTTGATATTAAACAGTTATTTTTCTATGGCAGCAGTAGGAAGTTAACGTATCTGATTTTACTGAACGTGCAGATTAGAAATTTGGTTGTCCTCAATGTCTGACCTTGCCCCAAATTATTTAACTTCTTCAAGGCAAGGCATTATCAGTTGAATGCTGGCAAATACTGGTGCATCTCCTAGTTCTTTGTGACCGCATGCTAATTCATTAATCTTTAGATCATGTAGCTGGAGTCAGACCAAGAGAAGGGGATTTGTGCTTCAGGCTAAGATGTAGAAAGCTGCAAAGAACATAGCTCCTATTCTAACAATGAGCTAAAGACAGATAAACTACAGAATCAGAATCACAACTTTTTTTCAGCTCATTAGAAAGCTGAGGTTGCAGCCTGGCCAAATTACTTAAATATTGAAGGAGAAATAAGCTCTTACAAGAGATAAGACCCTGAAACTGGCTCACCTGGGTCAGAGTAATGGGGAAGAGGAGGCCGCTCAGCTGCCACTGAAGCAAACAGAAAAAAAAAAAACAGCTGAAATTTTATCAAATTGTTAAAGGCCAAGGAACAAGTGAGCTTCCATGTATGACTAAAAGAATTGGAGGCCCTGATATGCTCTTATAAGCTCTTTTTCTTTTTTAAAAAATTGTTTATTGAGTATCTTATCAATTCTTTATTGTTTATTTATTACAGAATGCTGCAGAAGTACAAATGTTTTGGTTACATGGATTGCTTTTGTGTAGTGTGAGCCAGAGTTATAAGTACACCTATCACCAAGATAGCATGTATTGCATGCATTCGATGTGAATTTGCCTGTTCCCTCCTCTCTGCTTGGTTTTCTTTTTTTTTTCTTTGAGTTTTATTACCATATGTTCATATAGGTGTTGATCAATTAGCAGGGGCAATTAGTTACAATTTAATAGTGAGTATGGCTGGTGGTTGTTTTTTCTTGCAATACTTCACTTTGAAGAATGATTTTAAGTTCCATCTAGGTTGTTAAAAAAGGAATTAGTTCACCACTTTTTTTTGATGGTATGCATATACTGCATTTTTAAATCCTCTCACGTATTGGTGGGCCCTTGGTTTGATTCCCCATCTTTGTGATTTTTTAATGAATCTCCCTTAGTAACTCAAGAGAGAGCTGAGAGGTGGGGAGAGTCCCAGAGAGCTCCTCTTGCTGGTGCAAGGTTGCAGAAAATGATCTGCAGCTGCTCGGGCGAGGGACGGGCACAATGTCCTACCTCCTTCCTTTGGAGTTTTTTCTCTTATGAAACAAAATTCTATAACTCCTAGAGGAGGAGATAGGAAGCAGAATGGTTGCTGCCAGGATCTTCGGGAGAGGGAGGAGAAATGGGGGTGTTATTATTTAGTGGGCTCAGAGTTTCAGTTTCACAGGATGGAAAAAATTATGGAGATGGGTGGTAGTGAAGGCTGCAAACACTGTGAATGTATTTAGTAGTGTTGGATTGTACACTGAAAAATGGTTTAGATCAGTGGTTCTCAACCTTCCTAATGCCGCAGCCCTTTAATACAGTTCCTGTAGGTCGCGACCCACAGGTTGAGAACTGCTGGTTTAGATGGTAAATTTCATGTTATGTTTATTTTTATAAAAAGAAACAAATTAAAAAAATTCCTAAAACCAAAACAGATATAACAAAAAGGAGAGAAAAAAAAAAAAACCCAGCAACAGTGTACATAGCCAGTGTTATAGTCAAAGATATCAATATTCTTTTCTCTGTAATCAGAATACATGGAAAGAAAATCAGTAAGATACTGACTTTTGGAAAGTGATTTTAAAACAGTGGTCAAAACAACTCACGTTTCCACACTGTCTTTTTGTAGAATTAGCAGACTATCTATTAGTTATTCTTGTGATGAATCAGGCAATAAATTCAGTGGCAGACACATGTGTATTATGTATTCTCCCTTGAGATTAACTGTGGCAACTGCAGTTTTATTTACCCCATTAGAGTTCACGTGAGTCCCAGGATAACAGGTGAAAATCAAGTGGTTTCTGTTCACAATCTGCCCTTTCTCCTTCTCAACATGTGGCAACTTCCTGCCCTGTAAGAGCTAGGAAGTGCTTGCATTTCACTTTCCAGGCTTCCCTCAGCTGTCCCTCCTGGTCCTGCCAGCAGGGTTCTGCAGGAGAGAGATAAATCCCAGAAAAAAATAGCCTGTTTTTTTTTTTTTTAAGATGGGCTCAGTGAATTCAAAGAGCTGAGTGGTGTGTTTGCAACACTCACCCAGCAGGGGCAGTGAGAGTGATGTCATCCCGTGCTCTTCCACCGGCCTCAATACATGCTCTCTGACACAGATATCTTTCTGGAGCTTCTCAAGGGAAAAGTAGACATTTTCTAACTGTAATACTAATGTTACAGAAAATAAAGTTTTCCCTGCTTTTTCTCCTCTCATAAATCTTATTAGCCTTGATCACTTGCTTTAGCTGAATTAATTCTTCTGCTTGAAGTGGAAAAAAGGAGAGTCTCATATTTTGTTGCTGTTGTTCATGTAGTGTTCTACAAAAATATGTTGGGGCGCTTTGTAATAATTACATCTCTTTTGGTGGCAGGTCAGCGGACTGAATTTTGGCTGTTGGTGGCAATTTTATGGCAAGTTTATAGAAAAGTTACTAATCCACAGCCAGTTCTGCTGAAATATCATCAGGAGAGAAAATACTGATGAACAAAAAAAAACCAACAGTCATCCACTAACATGTAAGTTAAAGGGGCTGCATTCGGGAAAAACACAGAGGATGCCAAAACAATGTATACATATTTTAAGAAAGGAAAAACTATAAAAATTGGAATATTCAAGTCACATTTGATTTCTGCAATGACAAGAGGTGCTCAAATATGACTGTATTTATCTTTTGTTTTCAGTATATATTATTACAATTCTAATATAGCTTTTTCTCTTTCTTAAAAAAAATATACATATGTGTATATATATACACACACACACATTTGGAGCCCTCTGTATATTCCTGTCCAGCAGAAATCCAAATAACAGAAGTACATACATCCTCTCACCACCATAACTATACACGAGCACAAAATGCACCTCTTTATCACTTATGAATTACTAACCTTTTTTTTAAACAAATATAGCTTTCTTCCCCTGTTCAGTTGTAAATTTGACTCATTTACATTTGAATTTTCTGTTGTCTACATTGTGGGAATGGCATAAACCTGCTGCTGCTGGGAGAGAGAGATACAGTAACAGAGATGACACATTCTCTATCCTAAGATATTCTAAAACAAAACTGCAGAAACAGAGATGAAAGTCTATGATCTGTCAGTTCCATTGAGAATCAAAGTTATATAACTTTTCTAATTTTTAGAAATTATTTCAAACATTTTATAATATACTTATGAAAAATAAGCTCCAGAATTATTTGCACAGTCAGAGACAGAACAGTGATTAGAGCACAGATAAGCTGACTCTTTACTAGCTCTGTGATGACTCCAAGCTGCACATAGTGTATAGACGGTCTCGAGAAGAAGACATACTAGTTAAACATGTCAGAGAAAATGGTCAAAACTAAGTGGGACCATCATGAAGCCCAAGGGCCTGCTGCATTTTGCACAGTGTATGATAAATGGGTGTGTTAACTTTCCACCCTGTTTCTCCTGTACCACTGGCTAATTTTGGAACCTGAATTTTAATACTTTTCAGCCAAGGTTCTGTTCAGGAAAATAACATCATTGTACATGAAAAAGAGACTTGAATTCTCACTTATGTATAATTCATAAGAAAGGGAAGGAAAAATCCTAAACAAAATGAGGAAATGACATGAACAAAAAATGCACATCTATGTAGTTACATTCAAACATTATATATTTATGTTATGTAAGAGTGCGAAATACTAAATCTACAATCACTTTTTTGAAAGTACTAGTCTTGCTTGTAAAATATTGCATATTGAATAAATTGTTGCAGGATCGTGCTCTCTGATAAAAAAAATAGCTGCTACCTATAAATTGCACTAGTCCTAGTGAAGAGGAATAATGGAGAGTAAAAGTGCTGGTTTTAGGAAAGATGGTTCAATGTTGTGTGTACCTTGATTCCAGCTAAAGAATCAATTGTATCACTCTTTGCAATGCAATATTTTTAGTTTTTGACAAAAGCATATGCTGAACACAGCAGGTTGAGTGAAAGATTATCATCAGGACCCTCCCCTAGAAAATGCCAATGACACATAGTAGCAATTAGGAATAGAGGCAGTGTGGGAAGAATTGCTGGAGGATAGAGGAGAAGTAACAAAAAATAAAGAGGAAAGGGTGTGCTGTAACTTACACCAGAGCAAAGCAAAACCTTACTCCTTTTTCCTAAGAAAATAGGGCCAAGCATTATTTCATATTACCTTGCTTTCCACCCCGAGATCCAACTCTCTCTGCCATGGCAGGACTGCGTGTCCTTTGCCTCGAGTTGACAGAGAACTTTTCTTTTGCTTCTAATTAAAATGGTCAGGGACATTACTGATTAAAGGTGGGGAAACAGAGAACTGTTTTCATTTTATTCCAAATTGGTTTGAGTTCTCCCAAGATCAAAGGAAATCCAGACCTGAGAAAACAAACAGACCACAAACAAGTAATTTGTTGACCTGACGCTGTTTCCTGGAAGTGAAATGATTGTGGCCCTTTGGAAGGCTCGCTCAGCGACCATGAATCCGTCAAGAGATCTTCTAGCCAGGGAATGTCTCAGGGTTCCTTGTTTATAAAAGTACACTTTACAATCAAGATTTTAATAAAACAAACTCTAGTCAGAATGTTCTCAAAGGCTCAAACATGAGTGGATTCAAGTTGAAGCACATAAGAAAGTGAATGCACACACACACGTCCTATGTGAAACAGTTTGCTTGAGCGGGCTTTTTGGTTCTGTGTATTCATCAGGATAGCTTTGCTAACAGCTCAGCAGCTCACTACAATGTGCTAGTAAGAGAACCTCCTTCAGCCTTTACAATTGTCTGTTTTCTTCCTGCTTTATAAATTACGAGGCTGTCTCCTTTCTCTAGAATCCACTATTTTTATGACATTTTTTTCTTTCCTTTTTAAAAAATTTACAGATCAGTGATAAAAATCTACTCAAAGTCCAAAACTGTCAATTACTTTTTTAATAGCCCCAGATGCTGGGTACAAAGTAGAATTAAAATAGAGGATTAGAGGCAGCATACTACTGAGTGTCTGGGGGTTAGCATTATTGTGACTGTTTAGAGTAAAATAAAAATATATAAAAATGGCCCAAAGCAAACACATATAGTATAATATAAATACACTTGTTCTTGATTGTAAATAAAGCCACATACCTCACAGCATACTGTCAGATTTTTCATGAATTACACAATGCTTCCTAAACTGAATATTAATGGTTAAAATATATGACTTTTAAAAATACAACTGATATTTATACTTAAATATTAAATTTAAATGTAAAGGTGAGGTCAAGGCATTCTCGAGAGTTGTTTATTTGGGATGGATGAGTTGAAATCAGTCTATTTTCTACTCTAATGAGAAAGTACAATTTTTTAAATTCAGAAAGACTCAAATGAGTTTGAGTATCAGAGTTCCTGGGACAGATTTTTGAAAAATATCTAAGTCCAATATTTATGAATAAAAATATTTAAAATTAGGCACTACATAGATATTTAAATTGGTTGGTGGCCTGGTGAATCTTCTCTTGTTTGGTTGTGTCTAGAGCAGTTTGTTCCCAGAGAATTTTTGAAGTGAAGCTAGAGTTCAGTAAGATTTTCGTGTATGTATTTTATATCCTTTTTTGTATTTAAGATAAAGGAAAATATAAAATGAATAAGAAAGAGAAGAGTAAGAGAAAGCCACTGACACGTTATCCAAAATGAAACAAGACTTATTTAAAATAAATTTGTCTTATCTTAAATGTGACTTACTTTTCATCTTTCATCTTGGTCAAGAAGTAAAATACACACTAAGATTATACTTATACCTCTTTTAACCTATTTTAAATTGGATGCTCCTTTTATATTCATCTATTCTATTTTTGAATGGAATCATGAAAAGTAACATGAATTTATACAAGGTTCTACTGTTTTTCCTCCTGTTCCAAATCTCTGAGATAAAAAATGGATATGTGATTGTTTAAGTGGTTCTTAATCACTATGACATTTTAAAACTTGCACCAGTAGACCCAAATAAAGAACATCAAAGCCTTGTGAAAATCTGTTTTAAAAGAAATTCACATAAAATGCAGTATAAAATTTGTCATTGATAATATTCAGAAGCTTGATTAGTTCTATATGAACTCAAAGAAAGAGAAGTTATTATGATGTTGTATCATTTTTCTCTTGCTGCAATGACCAATTACCACGAAGTTAATGACTTGAACAACACATTATCAGAAATCCAGCCCAGGTTTCACTGGACTAAAGCCAAGGTGTTGGCAGGCTATATTCTTCTCTGGAGGTTCTAAAAGAATCTGTTTCTTCATTCAGTTTTCTGGCAGAGCTCATTTCAATCATGGTGCTGGACAGAGATTCCCATCTTCTTTCTGGCTCTTAGATGAGGGACATTTCCAGGTTCTAAAACCACCCACATTCCTTGGCTTCTGGCCCCTCCTGCCTTTTGCAAAGCCAGCAACTTTGGGTCTTGTCACTCTTACTCTTTGGAACGCTCTGTCTCCTATTTCACCTGACTTTCTGGTTAAACCAGGAAAGGTCCTCTGCTCTTAAGGGACTCATGTTGTTATTCATGTTATTCATGTTCGATGTTATTGTGCTCATTACAAAGAAGTTAGGACAATGGTCACATCCGCACATCTTGTCCTCCATGTAAGATATTTGTAGGCTCTGGTGAGTGAACCATGGGAATCTTTAAGGGACAGGGACCATTAGCCTCCCTAAAACAAGCTGTTAAATGTTAAGCTTCCGAGGGAAGAAGTGGACTACTTTGATGAGGGCATAGAGAAACTACCATGGTTTGAGGCTGTCAGTATCATGGAGCACTACTAATACACTGATGTTCCAGACATGCAAACATTAATTTTTCTAGGCAGCAAGGAGCTATGTCAAGGTTATTCATGTAAAATAGTAAATATCAAACTGTATTTAGGGAAGAGGTGAGTTATACATTTTTTAATTTAAAATGTGACAAAACAATTTCTTTTACTGTATTTATTTTTAAATTTCAACTGTATCCACTAGTTAGCTACTCTAGACTATACTAGACCATATCTGCAGAGAAATATAATCTTCCAAGAAAAGATTCTATGAGGGTTAATAAGTCTAAGTACAAGTAATGAATAACACATTCTCAGTACTTATGGAATTGTTTATTTCTTCAATTACTACGTTTAAGTATTTGTGATAAACTATGCAATTTGATGATTAAATTCATAGGATTTTAATCTTGTAAAACAAATTTCTCTATAGTACCAAATTGATATGAAAGCAATACTGTTACCAACCAGGGAAACAAATTGCTTCCCAAGTACCAAACACATCCTTGAAAATTCATAGCCACAGAAATGTTTTATAAGAAAAAAATATTTTTCAAATTTCATCCTCTTGCTTATAAGACACATCCTGAGAATATATAATATCACATGCTCTTTACTAAATCCTAAGGAAAGAACTATAAACAAGGTAACAAGGTATTTGTGCTTTGTATGTATATTGTTTTTATTGATTTTTTGCATTTCTTCTTCTTCATAAAAATAGGAAGGTTTACAACTTTGAACTATTTAGAGTATAATGAGGGACAATAATGTAAATATAAGGTGAATGCTGCCATGATTTCTTGCTTAGAAAATAGGCAATATTAAATAATGTACAAACTATAATAGAATATATGAGGTTGAGCAATTAAGTCTGTGAACTCGTCCATACCTCACTGCTGAGTATCACTATGATCACATTCAAAGTACTCCTTTGGCCACCTGGTGACTGTATTGATATTCAGCAATGAGGTATGTATGTAGCGCTTTATCTAGGATGAGTTCATGAACTTAATGTCAGACCCTCATACAAGTAATGGAGAAATATAATCACTTCTCTCTGGAAATACATTAGACAAATCAACTAATCTACCTAAGAGAGTCATATAAACTTTCTCCCAAGATTGGCATTCCAGTCATCTATAATAACCTGAGAGAGAGAAGTAAAGATAAATCATCAATACAACAAGAAAAGGATGTTAAAAGTATCCAAGAACAGAAGAGGTCTCAGAAAGTGCATATATAATAGAAATGAAACACTCAATAGAAAGATTGGAGGATAAAGATGAAAACAATCTCACATAATGCACAGGATACATTTGAAGTAGTTGAATATCAAAGGCAAAGAACTATAATGTTACAGAACCAATCAATCCAGTAGATTAAATATCCAAATAATTCTATTTTCAGAAAAAAACAGAGAAAAATAAGGAGAGAAAAATTATCTAGACAATTGAAGAAAATTTCTGAGAATTGAAGAACAGGTTAACAGTGTCTAGATTAGAAAGGGCCATGGAAGAACCCAGTGCAATGCTAGAAAATACAAGGGCTGTCAGGAAAATATCTAGCCAGGTAATATGAAAAACAGAGGCAAACATAGCTGGATACTTTCTGGACAGCACCTGCAGATGCAGAGTCAGACAAAGTTTTGAAGCTTCAGAAGACAGGGGAAAACAGAAGAGCCTTTAGTTTCCAGAGCGAAAGACCAAACACATGCAAAGTTAATGCCTATGACATTTCTATGAAATGCTAGAAGCAGAATACAATGAAGCAATGCCTTCTAACTATTGGGGGGAAATTTACCTTCAATTGAAAATTGTATACACTGCCAAGCTCTCACTAAAAGTAGGAATAGAATGATACGTTAAAAACTAGTAACGCAATTCCTTCAGAATTCTTAGAGTAATTGATTTCTAAACTAGAATTTTCTACCTTGATAAATAATCATTCAAGTTTAAAAATAGAATAAAAATATGTTTGTATCCTTTCTAAAAAATAAAACCAAATATAAACCCCTGCACCTTCCACACACTCTTGCAAAGCACCTCTACCAAACAAGTAAAACAAATTGTGCTCTACCAAACAAGTAAAACAAGAGAAGGGAAGACATAGACCCAATGAAATGATAATCAAATAAGAGAAGTCAACAATAAAAAAATTCCAGTATTCATCTAAAGTTGAAAAATATGTATTCAACATCTTCTATGTACCAGTTACTGTTGTGAATGTTTTTGATACATCAGTGCACAAATAAAAAAAGAAGGTAAATGCTAGAATAATGGTGATAGAAAAATCTGAACATGAAAGGTAAACATAGAGTTGAGAAAGAGATAAAACATCACATATCAAAGTGGAAATAAACAGATAATGCTGTGTGTGTTTAGTGAAAAAAAGAAGATATCATTGAGTTAAACTATTGTTTTTTAGAGAAAAAAATCTTGATCGATTTAATTCTAAACTATGTGCCTATTTTGAAGAAAATACACGTTAAATGCAAAATCAAAAATTAAGATGGGTCTGTGTGTATGTGAAAGAGAGAGCATTGACATAAATGCTAAAAGACATGAATTTCAAAGAACGAAAAACATATATTTATGAGTGAATTAAAGAAAGATTTAGATAAGTTCAGACTCCAAGGACACAAGACAGGAGACCCCAATAAATTTACAGTCTCAGGCGGTGCCTGTAGCTCAGTGGATGGGGCATCAGCCATGTGCACTGGGGCTGGTGGGTTCGAACCCAGCCTGGGGCCAGCTAAAATCAACAATGACAACTACAACAAGAAAATAGCCAGACATTGTGGCAGGCACCTGTGGTCCCAGCTACTTGGGAGGCTGATTCAAGAGAATCATTTAAGCCTAAGAGTTGGAGGTTGCTGTGAGTTGTGACGCCATGGCACTCTACCAAGAGCAACATAGTGAGACTCTGTCTCAAAAAAAAAAAAAATCACAGTCTCAGTCTTTACTTGGTTGTCAACAATGGGATGTAGGAGTGGGAAATTGTCCTTCCTTTCCTCACCCATCTTAAGAGTCATGATTGCCACTATAACAACAAACAGGTTAACAAGAGAAAAGTTAGGTATATTTTAAAGTATTGTAATAAATACATTTAATCAAAGTTTAACATGGCATGAGAGTCTTTAAAAATGAAGTCCAAAAAGCTATGGAAAACTATCTGTTTTATGCTTATGCTCAATGAAGAACAGGTAGTCATGTAGAAATATGATTGAACAAAAGGGTATAATCTAGTGGTAATGGACTGAGGAGGAGAGATCCAGTAAGGCCTGATCTGTTAAGACTCTTTCTAACCTCTTTTTGTAGCATTCCTTCCCTCTGAGTATGGCGCAGGATCCATCTGGAAGGATCAGGATCTTTAAGGGAGAAGAGAAAAGGATAAGTGACCTTTGTAGGAGACTGATCACCAGGCTTATAGAAGCAGCCACCAGCTCTTGAAGAAGGTGCTGGGAGTGAGACAATCTACTAGCCGGCCTGGAGATGTTTTTCAGCCTGGAGACAAGCCCTCAAGCAGCTGCATAGGTTAATGAGATAAGATCAGTAGCTCCTTAGCAAGCTAGTGTTATACTTGTAACCTGGTAGGGCAACAGGATGGGAATTGAGCCTGGGCAGAAAGAGCACTTAGCAACCATTAAACATGTGATCCTAGAATGTGGGCCCCTACTCCTGTTGTATGAGGCTTCAATTAACGGCCAAGAGAGAGGTTTCTCGGGGCTCTCAGAGGACAGACAAGAAGCCCACCTCTTGTAGGCATGTAACTTCTAGGCATCTGTGTCCTGGCTGTTTTTATTCATGTGGTGATGAGGTGCCATAGCAGACACCAACAGACCTTTCTATATTTTATGCCTAACTTTGGGAGAAAGGGGTTCTAGTTTCTGTGCCCTGCGTTAGGGAAGAAAAATCGTAGTTTCTATGACCCACTTCAAGGAGAAAAGATGCAAGTGATAGGGATGCAGGGAAAGGTGTCTGAGACCTTCCTTCTGCTTCTGACCACTTCTAATCTCCTTTGCTCAAAATAAGCAGCAGATCAAAGCATTGTATGTTGGGCTTATCTTGCTCTGTACTTCCACAGGGTCATAGTGGTGCCTAGCCAGCCCCGTTAATAAAATAAAGCATTATCTTCAACCATATTTTAGTATCTGTTAAATTCAAGATTTTGAGCTTTAAAATTCATCTCCATTGCAGTGAAACTATGAATTTTTATTCATGATAGCAATGCAAATTTTGAAAAAAAAAACAAGAATTTAATTATTCCCATGAATTTCAGTTGGTATGAATATTATTATTATTGTTGTGGTTCTTAGGGAAAGTACACCAATAAAGAAGTTAATATCATAGCCTGTCAGCTTCCTAATCAGGGCGAAAGATTATATTTTAGGAATAAGATACCCCAAATTGACATCATGATACATTTTCTAGAATTTACTGCTAGTGTAGTCACATTGCACAAATAGCATTTTGAAGTTCCAAATGATAGCGTACATCTGTTTATTGTTTTCATTTACGAACTTCTTTTAAGAAGTTCAGCTTCAGTCCCAAATCTTACATGTGTGGTTTTTCAGGCCTAACCACAGATAATTAATAGAGGCTTTGCCTGGTGACCTTACTGGGAGAGAGCTTCCCCTCCCCTACAGACCTGGTGTAAGTCTCTGGAGGGAGGGGCAATCAGGACCCAGCCTCCTCCAGGCAGGCCAGCCACGCCCAGGAGCATGTATGTATCCTAGCATAGGTGCTTCCTTTTGGGTACCTTATCCAGGGAACTTAATTAAGCCATTTTTCTCCATCTGACTCAGTGTCTTTCCATGCCAAGTCCTTTGCCCCTCTCCACTTATGGCTCTACAGGGTTTCCAAAACAGTGGAGACTTTCATTCAGGGTTTGTCAGGAGGGAAATGATTCCCTCTCATTCTTGGGCTGTATGTAATCTGATTTTTACCTAGTGCTCGTCTATGGAGAAACATGGGAACGTAGTTTATTAGAAAGAACAGACATTTCCTGTTTTTTTTCTCTCTTGCTTACACTTTCTCAGTAAATGAATAAAGCTTACATTTTACTTCAGTTTGACCTCATTGACCATTTGACACATATCGACTGAACATCTTTCCTCTCCTATTAATTAGCATATAACTGAATGCTTACAGGTTAAAAAATAAGAAGCTAAACATACTTAATATTTTTTAAAAAGTCCTTTGAATGAAGTTTTAAGTTTCTACATTAGTGGCTCGGCGCCTGTGGCTCAATGGGCTAAGGCGCCAGCCAAGTACACCTGAGGTGGCGGGTTCGAATCCAGCCCGGACCTGCCAAACAACAATGACAGCTGCAACCAAAAAATGGCCGGGCACTGTGGTGGACGCCTGCAGTCCCAGCTACTCGGGAGGCAGAGGCAAGAGACTTGCTTGAGCCCAGGAATTGGAGGTTGCTGTGAGCTGTGATGCCACAGCACTCTATCAAGGGTGACAGCTTGAGACTCTGTCTCAAAAAAAATTAAAAATAAATAAATAAATAAATAAATTTCTACATTAGTAAATTTGTATGAATTTGTCATTTTTAGGGGCTCTTTTTTTTTAAATCCCTGCTAGGGAGATGCCAAACTAAAATTTTTATGTACTGTAACATGAATTGTACTACAGATAGTACAATTAGAGTAAGCACTTTAGTAATGCAACAACATCAACAATTCAACTTTTGAGTATCTCAAGATAATGTATTTCCTGTGAAAGTTCCTCTGGCTATGTACTTGCTTTCAGAATATTAAAAAGAAGAACAAATTGTCCTCTTTACTTTTCTGTTTACTCTGTTCCCATGAGTTTGACTTGGTAAGAATATTGCTATTATTGTTGTGGTTGTTAGGGAAAGTACACCAATAAAGAAGCTAATGTTATAGACTGTCAGATTCCTAATCAAGGCAAAAGATTATATTTTAGGAATAGGATACCCTAAATTAACATCATAGTACATTTTCTGGAATTTACTCACAGTGTAGTTACATTGCACAAATAGCTTCTTCTAGTTCCAAAAGATAGGGTACATCTGTTTATTGTTTTTTGATATCATTTATATTAAATAAATAAATGCTAATGCAAGTGATAGGAAATTGCATAAAACAAAATTATTTTACCAATTATCAACTAAAAATATATTGAGAGGCTAAAGAAAATATTTAGGGGTCGCTCTAAAGAGTGGTATCGTGCACATTTAATTTGGAATATGCTTCTCCTACATTGATAGAATATGAATAAAAAATGGTACAATGAAAACCAGACATGATCTTTTCAGTCATCAAGAAATGCAGATGTAATAAAGCAAGGAGATTCCCTAAATAACAGTTATCCTCAGCAGTGAAATTGGGTGATTTTATTGCTTTACTCAACCTCAATTTCCCCATCTTTGGGTATACGTATTATGGTCAAGCCAATGTTCAACTCACAGTTTTATAGCAAGGCTCAATGAAGGTAATTAACATAAACATTTTTACTAGAATGTCTAGCATTATTGCAACTCTCAGTAAAAGTTAGGGGCTTAATATGATTGTCATTAACAGTAAGCTATAAGTTCAAGCATCTACTAGTTGAATGATCAAGTCATGGTTTTCTCATCTATAAGACAAAAATAAAACATCTTTTTCAGGGATGTGAATTTGAGAATTTTAAAGAAAATAATGGGTATAATAATTTGTACTAATACCAATTAATTTACAATTCTTTTTTTTTTTTTTTTTTTTTGAGATAGGGTTTCACTATGTTGCGTTTGGTAGAGTGCCGTGGCAACACAGCTGACAGCAACCTCAAACTCTTGGGCTTAAGTGATTCTCTTGCCTCAACCTCCCAAATAGCTGGGACTATAGGTGCCTGCCATGAAGCCCAGCTGTTTTTTTGTTATAGTTGTCATTTTTGTTTAGCAGGCCCAGGCTGGGTTTGAACCCATCATCCTCAGTGTATGTGGTTGGCACCCTAACCACTGAGCTACAGACATTGAGACTACTTTATAATTCTTAATGGTAAATATAAAATAAGTATGCTTTGAGAATAAGTATTTGACACTGTGAAGGAAATGTCTACATATTGTTCACATAAACATGAGATATGTTAACACATCTTAGGTAATAATAAATATGTCCTATTTATCAATGATTATCAAAGGTATTTCTGATCAACAAACCATCAAGTTTAGTGGGATTTTCTTATACTGTATTTTAGCACCAGATAAATTTCTTAAAAACTGTTTTATAGATAAGGCCAATATTAATAAATCAATGCATGTATTAATTCTATCACAAATATTTCCTGAGGAAGATGGCTGACTAGAAGCACCTTTCACCAGAGGCTCCTGTCCAGAGGGACGGAGAGATACTGGAAGGAAATGGACTCAGTGAAGCTGTAGGGGGGGAGCTGAGCCAAGAAGGAAGATAGATAAATGCTTATCATCTCTGCTGAGGCAAGTTGTGATTCCAAGAAAGAGATCCAAAAAAAAAAAAAAATTCCAAACACAAATCCCATCACTAAGAGAACTGGAGACTCTTCCCCAAGCAGGAGGCTCTCTTTGGGCTCTCAAAAAGTGAGCAGGGAACAAAAAACCTCCCATTTTATCACACAGGAGAGGGCCGCTAATCACAGAGCCTCCTCTGTGGAAGTCTAACTTGTAAGCCTAGGCATCATCCTGCCTGGCATAAAATGGAACAAATATTTCCCCTGAAATTCTGAACTCTTAGTCCACCCTTTCCCCCTTGCCTGGTGGTCTGAAGGTCTGTCCCTTGCAGAGCTCAGAGTGTTTGGCAATTCCTTTAGTGGCCTGGGCATTGTGTGGGTTGCTTGACAGCAGTAGAGAAACAGTGATTCAAATGGAAGCAGGTGGGTGCAGGAAGAGAGGGACACCCAGAGAGAGATAACTACAATGGTGCATGATGGGTAGATGTGCTAACACACCTGTTCTGACTTTGGCAGGCATTTTCTGACTCAGTGGCTCACCAGAGAAGACCAGGCTCTTTTCACTCAGGTTTGCTGGATGGTACTGCCTATGGATTTCTACTATCAGGCCACCTGAGACCCTTAGAACTCTCCCTGTTGAGCAGTGATTGTACTGCCCAGGACAACCTGGGATATCCATCTTCAGGACCCTCCTAGGTTGAGCAGCAGGTGTTTTGTACTAGGAAAAGACTGATTCTCCTCCTCCAGCTGTCACTGGTGGTGGTGAGGAAGGGCAGGGTGCCACAGTTTCTTGTATCTTTAAGACAGATTGCACTATTACACGAAGCAGGTCCTCAGAGTTTCTGGCTGTAGCTCTGAAAGGGACCTTTGTAAGGCCATAGGGGAAAATCCACAATCGTAAACCCCAGGTCACTGTAAAGGGCTGGTTAACTCCACTTCCTGGGGCCCCAAGTCCAATCTTACCCTACCAGTTTTAATTGCCAAATTGCAGAAAATACTCATGGAGTAGAACCAGCAGAAGAACTCTGGCAACATGAGTAATCAGTAGGTCAACTCCCCCAAAGAATGACAAAGGGGATACAATAGAAGATGCCATTAGTATACAAATGGCTGATGTTTAGAAATAGAATTCAGAATATGGATAGCAATAAGATAAATAGAATGGGGTGGCGCCTGTGGCTCAAGGGAGTAGGACACTGACCCCATATGCCAGAGGTGGTGGGTTTAAACCCAGCCCCGGCCAAAACCACACACAAAAAAAGATGAATAGAATGGTGGAAAAGATGGAAATAGGAATCCAAAAAGTAGTTCAAAAGGTGTCCCAAGATATTAATGAATTCAAAGATAAAGTCACCAAGGATATGGACATAATGAGAAAAGATATAGCAGAGCTCAAGAAAGCTAAAAAGTTATTTGAGGAGCTTTGAAATACAGTAGAATCTCTCAACAATAAGATTGAGCAAGCAGAAGAAAGGATCTCAGAAATTGAAGACAAGTCTTTTGAATGATCCCAAGCATTCAAAGAGACAGAAAAATAGAAAACAAGAACAGAACATTCCCTGAGAGAATTGTGGAATCATTCCAAAAGATCAAATATCTGACTTATAGGAGTTCCTGAAGGTGAAGAGGATGTCCTAAAGGCACAGAAGCTCTACCCCAAGATATTATGGAGGAGAATTTCTCAAGTACTGCAAGAGATACAGAAATTCAGATAGTAGATAGTTTCAGAATCCCAGCAAGATTCAATCCACATAAATCATCCCCTAGACACATTGTAATTAACTTGGCCAAAGATAACGTGAAGGATAAAATCCTGTAAGCAGCCAGATATAAAAAAGTATTCCCTAAAAAGGGAGAAATATTAGAATGACTGCAGATACTGGAAAATGGATTATCAGAAAAAAGTAGGGATTGCAATTTTATTTGCAGATACAATATGATTTGAACAACAAAGATAAGGAAAGACAAGGATGGAAATTACATATTTGTCAAGAAAAACACTCACTATGAAGAGATTTCAATAATTAATATTTATGCACCCTACCTGAATGCTCAATTTATAAAGCAAACCCTAATGGATATAAACAATTTGGTATCTTCCTGCAGTATAATAGTTGGAGATTTTAACACCCCTTTGGCAATTATTGATAGAGCCTCCAAGAAGAAACTAAACAATAAATAATGGGCTTAAGCTTGACCTTAGAACAAATGGATGTAACAGACATTTACAGACCATTTCATCCTATTAAAACTGAATACACATTCTTCTCACCAGCCCATGGATCATCCTCCAAAAAGTGAACATATCTTAGGACACAAGTCTACCTCAACAAATTTAAAAGAATAAAAATTATTCCTTTAATCTTCTCTGTCAATCATGGAATAAAAGTTGAACTCAATAGCAACAGAAATATTCACACTCAAACTCATGGAAACTAAATAAACTTAGGCTGACTGATAGCTGAGACAAAGATGAGATTAAGAAGGACATCATCAAATTTTTGGAACAAGATGATAATGAAGACACAAATTATCAAAACCTGTGGGATATTGCCAAGGCCATCTTAAGAGGGAAATTTATAGCATTAGAAACCTTCATCAAGAAAACAGAGAGAAAGTCAACAACCTAAAGAGTCATCTCAAGCAACTAGAAAAGGAAGAACAATCTAATCACAAACCCAGCAAAAGAAAAGAAATAACCAAAATTAGAGCAGAATTAAATGAAATTGAAAACAAAGGAATCATTCAGAATATCAATGAAACAAAAAGTTGGTTTTTTGCAAAGATTAATAAGATGTATAACCCTTTGGCTAGACTAACCAGAAACAGAAAAACGTAATCACTAATAATGACAATCAGAAATGATACAGGGGAAATAACAACAGATTCCATAGAAATTTAAAAAATCCTCAATAATTACTACAAAAAAAATCTATTTTCAGAAATACAAAAATCTAGAGAAAATGGACCAATATCTGGAAGCATGCCACCTTCCTAGACTCAACCAGAAAAATACGTTTAATAGACCTATCTCAAGCACTGAAATAGCATTAATTACACAAACTCTCCCAAGAAAAGAAAAATCTGGTACCAGTTGTCTTCACATCAGAATCCTACCAAACCTTCAAAGAGGAACTAGTACCTATATTACAAAATCTTTTCTAAAACATATAAAAAGAAGGAATTCTCCCCAACACATTTTTGTTTTTTTGAGACAGAGACTCAAGTTCTCACCCCGGGTAGAGTGTATGGCATCACAGCTCACAGCAACCTCAAACTCTTGGGCTTGGGCCATTCTCTTGCCTCAGCCTCCCAAGTAGCTGGGACTACAGGTGCCCACCACAACACCTGGTTATGTTTTTGTTGCAGTTGTCATTGTTGTTTTAACTGGCCCAGGCTGGGTTTGAACCCATCACCCTCGGTGTATGTGGCCAGCACCCTACCCACTAAACTATGGGTGCCACCCCCAACACATTCTATGAAGCACAAATATTTCCTAACATGTAACCAGTGACTGTTGAACACTATATAAAAGAGATAGCTTACATGAAATTTCTGTGGCCACGTAATTGTCACTACACCAATTCATCCCCTTTTGGCCTGGAACATAGTCAAAAGTGTATTCACTTCATTGTCAAACTTTTTGTTTGTTTGTTTGTTTTTAATCTCTTGGTTGGTTTTAGTGTTTTAACTTTATATAGTTTATCTATCCATATATATATATATATATATATATACACACATATATAATATTTCTATATACATATAAGTATTTCTTAGAAATATTCTAATTGTGTTTCCTTGAATGTGAAGGATACTTCTGCAGGCAGAGTAATCTCTTTGGGACATATCTTAACTTTATATGAAAGAAAAAAGAAAAGGGAGAAAATTTAATTTGCGTATAAGGTACTAGGAAATTTTAATTCAGATTATTCAACATCAATATATATCCTCCTTAAACTATTAAATTTTAAGGTAACAATTATACATTTAGAATAAAGAAAGAAAATACAAACAAGGAAGAAAAATTAAATATGTCTCATATATTCTCCATAGTAAAATGTTGTACTTAAGGAGGAACGTTTAATACTTTGAAAGGAAAAAGAGTACAACCCAATAAATTTATAGCTAGCTAAGTTATCTTTCAAGTATAAATACATCATGGGGGTGTTTGAAAACATGAAAGAACCTGAGTATTTATAGACTATAAAACTTGAATCAAATAAAGAATGTAAGTCTAAAAAATTCTTATAAACTATCAGGGATGAAAATCTATTCTTTATAAAAATAGAACTAAACATCCTTGCAAAATATAACAATATAAAAACCCTAATAGTGTAAATAGAATAATATGCTTTTGCAAGTGTTGGAATATAGGCAGGAGAAAGACTGAAGTATTTCACATGCTGATACATTCCTTGTTAATGGAAGGGAGTTAATAGATTTCTTTTGAAGAAATGCAAATATCTTAATTCAGATCTCTATCTCATGAACAAAATATTTTCTAAACTTTAGGTTATTTTAAAATGTACAGTAGCAATGTGGTAAGGACATATTTATTTGAACTCTGATATTATAATGTTTTATTTAGATATTTTTATTCTCTTAAATTGAAGTAAAATTAATTTCTTTCTGAGATAAGATCTTCGTCTGTTGCATAGGCTGGAATGCACTGATATGATATAGTTCACTACAGCCTCAAACTCCTGCTCAATCTTCCAAGTAATTGGAACTACAGGCATGAATCATCACACTCAGCTAGTGTTTCTTATTTTTTCTAGAGAAATAAGTTTTTCTTATTTTTTCTATGTTGCCCAGGCTGAACTTAAGCCTCTGGCCTCAAGGAATCCTCCCACCTTGGCCTCCTGAAATGCTGGGATTATAGGGTTGAGCCATCATGCCTTGCCAAAATAAAATTAAATCTAATAGTTTTACTATATTAGCATTAAATGGTATGCTCCATTTGCTTAACAAAAGATTTCCATCTTTCCTCTTTCCACATATCTGTCTATCTGCAAGAGAAATATCTGAAATGAGATTTAGTCATAGTTAATGATGTTTACTTCTATATAAAGATTTGGAGCAATTGTTGTTTGTTTTTGTGACTTTATGCATTTTTGATTTCTCTAAAAATTAGTGTTCATGGTCTGTACAGAAATAATGAAGTGGCATTTATTTTATAAAAAGAGTTGGGGACCAAAATTACCGGATGTTAATTCTCTGTGGTCAAGTCTTTGTCTTGGGAATATGGGTGTTTGGGGTTCCTTATTTTACCTTCTGACTTCAATTTACTCTTTGTCTTCTCATGTTCTCCTCTTCCACGGCTGACCCCATGGACTGTGTTTCTGCTCTCCTTTCCTGTCTGGCTTTGTGCTGCTGGGTTCTGCCAGTGGGAAGTAGTGAGATAGGAATCATAGGGCAAGTGAGAAAGCTGGATTTTGCTCTCTGCTCACTACCTTGTTAGACAGCATTTTCTCTCCGTAGTTGATGACTGTAGCTCCTTCAAGGCACCAGTGCATCTCAGATTCAGTAGCGCTATTACCTTCCCTTGCTCTTCAGCTGTAGGGTCAAACAGACGTCCCACTATTACTAATCTTTCAATGCCTCAACATATGTTGGCTTTGTCCTCACTCTGGAAAGTTTCTTGAAATACCTGAGGTGAATTCCGTTTCCTGTAGGACTAATGGAATCAATACTAGAAGATATTTTGCTTTTTATTTTCAGATATTCTTCATTAAAAAGAAATTACATAAATGATTTGCATAAATTTGTTGTGACAGGCTATTGATTTTTACTTAAATGTTGGAGTTATATAAACATGGCTCAGTTTTAGGGCAATGATCATTTTTAGTAAATAGTAAAGTTGTTTTACACAGATAAATATCATGGTATTTGGCAAAACTTTTGATTTAAGCATCTTACTGTAAAAATAGACAAAGAATATTTATTGATTAATTTATTTTACTGTTTATTTTTGTTTCAGAATAATATGGGGGTACAAATGTTTGATTACATTAATTACTTTATTACTGTTTGAGTCAAAGTTATAAGTGTATCTATCACCCAGATAGTGTGCATAGTACCTACTAGGTGTGAATTTACCCCTCCCCTCCTACTCCTTCCTAATGCTTTTCATTGGTTGTTGATGGATTAGTTCTGATTTAATAGTAAGTATATGTGGTGTTTGTTTTTCCATTTTTGCAATACTATTTATTGATTCAACTTATTTTAAAGTGCTATCGCTACTCACTTTTTCATCTTGTTATACATAAGATAAAGTAGGATAGACCTTTTCTTAGCCAATTAGGCATTTTCCTCTACATAAAATCTAATCTACACAAAGCTTTTCATGGATGCATGTTTCCTCTAAAAGAGAAAGACCTCTGATATTGGAGTCTTTCACCAATGCTATAATGAATTTACATATGTTGAAATATTGCAGACAAAAGAGGCAAAAGATGACACTGCTATGTAGTATATTAGCTCCAAGGAAATTCTCCTCCAGCCTGTCCCTCACTTCTAGCAAGACCTTTTTCCTCTTTACCTTTAACTTAAAGTTTTTGGATTCAGCTGGGATTTTAGGTAACTGCTGGGAAGTATTAAAACTCATTATTTGGTTGACCAGAATAGTTGCCCTCTCTTATTTTCCAATAATGCTCTCTGAATGGTTTCCTTAATACTTTTAAAAGATGTGTGGCACTACAGCAGCGTACAATGTAGGACAGGAATTATAGTTATCGTTTCAGATGAGGTGTGTTGAAAGAGGTCAAGATGACGCAGTTGGCAGCTTTCAGAACTTGCCTCCTTATTATTACCATCTGTGTCAACTTGGAGCCTCTATTACAGAAAGGATAAGAAAAAATGAATATGTAGTTGTGTTTGGGGGAATGTTTTTTTCTTTTTTTTCTCATTATGAGTGACTCTGTTATACATGCTAAGAATGTAAATGGAACTGTATTATTCTAAGCTTCTGCTGGATGTCACTTGAAATTATCTACATATGAAATTAATATTTAAAATATTTCCCCCCTAATCAATTATTGTACATGTATTTCTTTAGCAAAAGCAATAGGGATGATAAGGTTTTTTATGGAAACTGGTAAAATTTGTAATATAACATTTATAGCAAATATATTATTATTGGCAAAAAAAAAAGTGTGGTTCATTTTTATAACAAAATACGTTGGCAGTAGAAATGAGCAAAGAACAAGTATTGTGCAGAAGCCTATATGGAGTGCTTGGAATGCTAAACTATTTGGAAGGAACCTGACCCATTTCAGGGAAATTATGTAGGTCACAACCAAACACAAATTAAAGAAGGCAAAGAAAATGCTGAGAGTCAATTTTTAGGTTTCTCATGTTAGATTTATAAGCAAATGACATCATTTAAGGATTTTATTGTAAGGGCTTACTGAGAAACATCAAATGCATAAATAAGTCATAGAGATAAGAAAACTAAACTGGGAAGTTTATTCTTTTAAACAATATACAATAAAGCATTTTGATTCAGTAAGTCTGGTACAAGCCTTTTTATTTTCAATGCTAAATTTTATGAAATACCATTTCATATATGAGAAAAGTTTGTAATTTAATACTAGAAACACACTGTGGTATCTGAAATTTGTTTATATACACTTAAACATTGTTTAAATATTCAGTAAAAGGGTATACTTCTTATTAAAGAACATTAAAGAATATTAATCCAGTTATCCTCAATTAACATTGTTATTACTAAAAGAAAGTCCTGAATAAAAAAATGTTAAATACTTTTTGAACAAAGTTCACTTAAATAAGAACTAGTGTCAAGATTCAAACGTATAAGCCAGGTGTGGTGGCTCATGCCTGTAATCCTAGCACTCTGGGAGGCCAAGGCAAGTGGATTACTTAGCTCTGGAGTTTGAGACCAGCCTGAGACAAAAAGAGACCCTGTCTCTATTAAAAATAGAAAAACTAGCCAGGTGTTTGTGTTGAGTGCCTGTGGTCTCGGCCTGCTCAGTAGGCTGAGACAAGAGGATCACTTGAGCCCAAGAGTTCAAGTTCACTGTCAGCTATGATGCCACCGCACTCAGTCCCAGAGTGACTGAGCAAGACTATCTCAAAATAAAAACATTCAAATGTATAAATATACGAATTTTAATTGGTCTCACTCATGGCAGTATGAGCAAAATGAAAATAGTTAACAGAGAATCCCACTTTTATATATAAAAGATTAAAGCACAGAGAGGCTCTTAAACAAATCTTATTCTTTATTCAATAACCCACCAATAGAAGGTAGGATGACATGCAGATGACCCATGAAGTTTATGAACTAAACAGTAAAGAGAAAGCAAAATGCTAATGTCAACTGCAAACTTCTGTCATGGAAACAGTGACTTAAGTGAACAGATGTCTATCATGTCATATTACTACTGACTCTACTTATTCACAACCACTGTTACAATACCAAATTACTTGCTGTCAATGCATATTAAGAAAGGTGAAGGAAAAAAGAATGTATATACATTAATTCAGCTTATGCCATGTCATAAGTTTTGGTGGACTACTTAAGAATTCATTTAAGGTTTTCCTGATCACTATATGCTGGAAAAACTTGACCAATCTAGCCTTACATTGTGTTCCATATCTCAAAAAATGGAATTACTCTTGATCATTTCTGCACCAAAGATCCACCGGTGATACTCTTCTTTTATTTCATACTTCATACCAAATGCATCATCGGGTCTTGCCGGTTTTATTGCTCTAAGTCTCTCAAATGCCCTCCCTTGTTCTAGGTAATACAGAGCACCTACTTTCTATGCATGGGGAGAAATAGGATATAAACTTTCTATTACTTAAGTGCAGACTGTATTTATGCATATATTTATATTATGCAAATCCTTTCAACAGACAAGTAAAAACATCAAATTTTGGTTCATTGAATTGTGAGATTAATGCAGATGGTCTCCTGACTACACGCAGTCCCGAAACGACGAACTGACATGACTCACACTTATGAACAGAGGCTGTTGCAGGTAATAGGAATATGTTCCAACTTACATATAAATTCAACGTAACAACAAAAACTACAGAACCTATCTTGTTCATAAACCAGGGACTTCCTGTACTGATAATTCTTCCAAAGTAATCTCAGAGTTATCCTCCCTTTGCTCCATGTCATTCGACACTCAAGTCCTCGGGAAGACAGGAAATCAACAAGACTAACTGTGGGCATGAGGTCCCCTTCTGACGACCCACACACCTGAACTCACACTGAAAGAACAGCACAGAAAACATGCCGGTTCAAAAGTCTGCCAAAAGTATCCACCAAACACTGCTAAACAATTGCAATATTTTGCATTTTCCCACAATAGGCAGACAGATGGTGAAATTTTCTGCATTGACATCAGTTTTATGGATTAGCATTTAATGAATAGTTATTTTTATATTAAACTAATTATTTCTCCTTTATTGTCTGTTATCATCTCTGTGACTTTTGTTTCTGATTCATTTCCTCTGAATCTCTCTGGATTTTTACTTCTTGGTCTCGTCTATGTATTTTGTTTTTGGTTTAAATCTCCCTTTATTACTTTTTTTCTTAGGGTTCTGGATACAATCCATCTGTATCATTCTGTTAGATTCAATTTGACTTGCTGCTCTTGTATCATCCTCTTTTAACTCTTTCGTCTCTTAGAAAAGGAGGAAAACTTGATCAGGTTCTCTTTCATATAGACAGAAAACTTCTTATCTCATAGACTAACTTATTCTCCCCTTGCTTTTAAGAAGACTGAGCAATGCCCTTAATTATTGAATACCATATAGAGAAAAAGTTGAGTTCACATAAAACAGTAGGATAATACCTCTGTCTACACTGCACACTCCAATGGTCACAGCCAAGGAGAGAGGATTGCTTAACAAGACTTTCTGTTTTGCCAAATTTCATGTAAGGTAGATACACAATTGGGATAAGGGTAGATGACACTTAATAATAGCCTATTGAAAAGGAGTCAACTGACTCCCAGAAATCAGGGTGAGGGAGAGGAATGGGAATATGATTACAGAGCTGGGAGAAAGCATAGAGGTGGTAGCTGCCATGAGAATGAATACTTGAGCAATTTCCCATTTTGCATGATCACTAGTGAAAAAGAGAAGCAGGATACAAGGGCTAAACCTGAAGCCAAGAAGGCTGATGCCAGTAGCAAGGTGAAAAAGGTCATTCGGGGCTAACATTCCCATGAAGGGGAAGCCCCACTGCCGCCAAGATACTGTCCTTGTTAGAGGAATTGGCTCCATATTCCACAAAGGCTTTGTACAAGAAGAAGTACTCACTACTAAGTCTAAAACTGAAAATAAAAACAAGGAAAGATTCTTGCTACTATCATGAAACCGAGTGAGAGAGACAAAAGTTATAGTGCCTAGTGGTTAAACTTCAAGAAATGCCTAGATGTTACCCTACTGAAGATATTCCTCAAAAGCTGTTGAGCCCCTGAGGGGAAAGAAAAGTCACCCTTCAGTCAGCATGCAAGAAAACTTCTTAGAGCCAGCCTCTCTCTCCTGGGACCACAATAATTGTTCTCACTGGTGCCACAGAAAGTGGTTTTCCTGAAGCAGCTGAACAATGGCTTGCTGCTTTTGGCTGGACCACTAGGTTCTCTGCATAGAATACACCAGAAATGGGTCATTGCCACCTCCACAACAATTTATATCAGCAGTATGGAAATCCCAACATATTTCACTGATGCTGACTTCAAGAAGCAGCTGATGAAGCCCAGAAACCAAGAAGGCAAGATTTTCTACACACACAAAAGAGAGAAAACTGAGATTACAAGAGGAAATAAAGTCACATTTTTTCCTTCCTTCCGTCTTTCCTTCCTTCCTTTCTTTTCCTTCCTTCCTTTCTTCCTTCCTTCCTTCCTTCCTTCTTTTCCTTTTTTTAAAATTGAGACAGAGTCTCATTCTGTTAACTAGGCTAGAGTACTATGACATCAGCCTAGCTCACAGTAACCACAAACTGCTGGGTTCAAGCAATCCTCCGGTCTCAGCCTCCTGAGTACCAGTGACTAAAAGTGTCCACCACAATGCCCAGTTAATTTTTTGTGTCTTAGTAGAGATGGAGTGTAGCTCTTACTCAGGCTGGCCTTGAACTCATGAGCTCAAAAGATCTGCCTGCTTCTGCCTCCCAGAGTGATACGAAACACACAGACATGAGCCACCACACCCAGTGAAGACTCACAAATTTGGGGCAAAAATCAAAGCGGTTCCTCAGTTCCAGGGCTCCCTGCAATCTGTGTTTGCCCCAATAAATGGATTTTATCCCCACAAATTGTCATGAACTTATTTTTAATACCAGATACTTTAATAAAAGGAAGAAAGAAATTACTAATACCTGGGAAAGACAAAATCACTTGACATGATTATAGGAAATGCATTAGTGGGTTGCATTAGGTAATCTCCCATCTTTCTACAAGGCTCTACAAGTTATTAATATATCCATTAATCAGCACACACATACAGGCATATATCATGTGACAGGTTTTATCAGTTTTCCAAGTGGTAACTAGCTGGGTGTAAAGCATTTGATGTGTCTTAGATCTCTTTTCTACTAGCACATAAGCTGCATGATATAATGAGCATGGCACCAACATTCATTTATTCAACACACATTAACTGAGTGTCTACTGCACATAGTTTGTTATATTTAGGTGCTTGGAATACACCACTGAATAGAACAGACAAAAATCATTATCCTTGAGGAGTGTATATTTCAGCTAAGGAAGAAAGACACTGGACAATATAAGTAATAATCAGGAGGGAAATTCCAGCGGTTCTCAACCTGTGGGTCGTGACCCCTTTGGACTGTATTAAAGGTTTGTGGCATTAAGAAGGTTGAGAACCACTGGCTTAGACATTTCCAATGGGGCAGAAAAAGGAGTCAGGGAGAGGCAGGCGAAAAAAAAGTCAGGGAGAGGAAAACTTCTCCTCAGGGAGGAGAAGATGGGATTGGTATTAAATATGTCCTCAGGATTACCCTCATGGAGGTGGCTTCTGACAAACATCTTGAAGGCTGTGTGGGAGCAGGTGCCGCAGACATCTGGGAGCAGGTGCCTGTACGTGAGGAGAGTCAGTGCCGAGGTGAGAGTGAGACTGACGGGTGAGGAAAACGTGGAGGACAGCATGTTGGCTGGATTAGAACCAAGGAGGAAAGATTAGCATGAGAAGAAGTGAAAGAATTGAAGGGGAGGCTAGAGGACAGACTGCATACTACCCTTTGGGGCCTTTGAAGATCGTCGGCATCCACCCTGATGGAAATGTTCAGCCAGTGCAGGTTTTTCAGAGTCGTGTGACCTGCCTTCCATTGGAAAGGGTCTTCATTAACTAAATCATTGCAAGGTGTGGGTGGCTCAGCAGACACCACCCCAAAAAATGACTGCAGGAGACTTGAGTCCCCCAAATATATTTCTTTGGCATATTCTAAGTTAGTTATTCAGACACAGGAGTGGCTATGAAAAGCCGTCGTTTTGCAAAAGGCATCAGCATCTTTAAAGGAGATCTACACGAGTAAGGGATCTCTAACAAGATGAGGACTGCTCTAAGACAACTTTCATTTTTACCCAAGAGACCTTTTATCTGCATAATAATAAAATCTTTAATCGCCAGACATTTCCTCTCCTCATCCTCTTATAATGTGTGATCATCACTCTTCAGATTCCCACGTCCCTTGTTCCTTAACTAATATGGCCTTTCTTTTACTTTCACGTTTTTGGAGCACTCCTGCGTGTGTGTTTGTGTGTTATAATCAAAATGCTTTTATTCCTGTAAATACGTTTTATGTTGATTTAATTAGCTATCTTGTTAAAGAACATAGAAGGGGGAGCAAAACCATTTTTCTCTCCCCTGCAGTAATAAACTGGCAAATTAGTCCCAAATCATTTGCTAAATTTTCAAACTGCTATGGAAACATACACTGTCTTAATCAAAGCAAATGAAACAATATGCTCAAATTTACATGCACTTGGCTTGCTAGATCAGCACACTAAGAATCAGGCAGATCGGGTATTTAGCCCTTATTTGACTTCTAAATAGTTCTTGAATTGATCAAATCCTTTCATTTATGTAGGACTGGAACTTTTGATTTTAAAGTGAGAATGAGGACTAGATGTCTCCCCAGGATATCTCCCTCTCACACAGTACTCACCACAGACCATAAGCGCCATGAGGTCTTTGGTACAGTGAGACTTTGTCACTGTGTGTGCTGAGATGTGTTCATCGCTTGTCAGTTTGTAAGCACAGCAGTGCGCAGCATAAGGGCCTGTTGGTCAATGATGAACCACACATACCACAGTGGTCCCCAAAATGTGAGGTGCTCCTGAAAACTTCCTATCACCTAGTGAGGTTCAAGCACAGCACATTACTTCTGTGCTTGTGGTGATGCTGGTGTAAAAAATGCTACTGCACTGTCCATCATACAAAAATCTAGGACCCACATTTATGTACAGTACATATAAAACTTGATAATGATAGGAGAGAACTATGTTAGTGGTTTACTGTACTTTTTAATCATTACTGTAGAACGTACTCCTTCTACTTCACAGAAGATGAGAGATCCATGCTTTTTATTGGCCCTGAGCACCTTCCAGGGGGCAAGGTGTAGAGGTGGAAGACGGTGATATGGATGACCCCGACCCTGCATAGGCCTAGGCTCACGTGTGTGGTTGTGTCTTACTTTTTAACAAATTTAAAAAGTAAACAAAAATATACACAGTTTTCATTTTCTTATTGTTCTTCTGTTTGTGGTACCACGTATATATGCCCATGAGAAAAAATTGCCCTTTTACACAAATGGAAATAGTAAGTGAGGAAAAATTCTCAATGTCCTTCTGAAACTACATGTATACAAGGACACATTTGCATTCAAGTTTAACTGCTTGTTTGCTAAGAATAATTTTAGCAAACAATTATCTGACATGCAGCACAGATATTTTGAAATTTTATTATTTCTATTACAATCAGCTCCCTGTATCTGTAGATTCTAAGTCAGCAGTTTCAAATAACTTTAGATTAAAAATACTTGGGGAAAAAACAATTCAACAGCAATAAAATAATAAAAATAATACAAATACAAAACATTGTGTAACAACTACTTATGTAGCATTTGTACATATTAGGTGTTACAGTTTACCTAGAAATAATATAGCTTATCTGGGAGAATGTGTGTGGTTATATGCAAACATTATACTATTGTATATAAGGGAATTTTGACAACCGTGGCCGCTCCTGGAACCAATGCTCCGCAGTACTGAGGGACTCGTGGCTACAATAAACCACAAGGTCATGTCATGAGATTGTGATGTTGAGGTTATAGAATCTTTAACAAAATTTGCATCTTTTTTTAAATTATTTTTTATTGAGTCATAGCTATGTACAATAATTCAGTCATGGAGTACAGTGTGCGGGCTTCACATACAATCGGAGATATTTTTATCAACCTGATTGATATAACATTCGTGATATTTTCTCATTTACTATGTGAAAACAATTTTGATCTGTATTTAGAAGTTTTCTCCTGACCCTTCAAATATGCACCACAAGTGTGATCTCACCCTTTATCTTCTCTTCCCTCTCACACAAAATTTGCATCTTATTCACGTATTCGTTCCAGTTTTGTAAGATTTATACAGCAAAGTATCAACCAGAAGAAGAATTTTAAAAAACCTAACACTTTAACTCTTAACAAAAGCATTAAACTATAGTGTCTGTTTAGCTTCGTTGGACAGTAAATAAATGCCTAAGATTCGGTGCTTTTTGAGAGGTGTCATCCATCATGACTTTAAAGCATCAATTAATATTAGGTATATGTATTGTTTCTACCATACAGTTTAAAAGTCTCTTCATATTTATTGTTTTTGATTCATTACTTGTGACATAGCAGCAATTCAGAGCTTATTACATAATCTCTGCTTTGCTTGCTTTTAGAGATTATAACCCTTATGGTGAAATCCATCACAAAGGCATCATGTAGTTAGCAACTATTTTCATATAGAGCCAGACAGTAATATTTTAGGCTTTTTTGGTGAAGAAGAAAAATTGAATATATTATGAATGGTATTTATGATACCAATAAAATGTAACCACTTAAAAATATAGAAACTATTCTTACGTTGCCAGCCATACAGAACCAGGCAGTGAGTCAGCTTCGGGCTCTTAGACAGGAAGTCATATATATATAAAAGAGGGTGTTCATCTGCTATCAGGCACATTTCCATTCCATTAGTTGGGGCTTTGATCTCTGCATTTTAAGCAAGAGAATCAGAGGACTACATTTATCATATTGTTTTGTTCTCAAATTGATATTTCTAATTTCTTCTGCTTTAATCTGCTGGATTTGGCTAACCTTTATCTCCACTTGGAAAAAGAGAAATACCCTTTAGAAGTGTCTGTTGCTGGCACATGGTAAATCCTTCAGAAAGATTAACTGTTTTTTGTTTCTTTTTCTTTTTCTTTTTTTGAGACGGAATCTCAGTCTGGCACCCTGATTAGAATGCTATGGCGTGATACATCACAGCAACCTCAAGCTGTTGGGACTCGAGCAATCGTCTTGCCTCAGTTTTTCTGTTTTTAGTAGAGACAGCATCATGCTCTTGCTCAGGCTGGTCTGGAATTCTTGAGCTCAAGCAATCCACCCACCTCCATCTCCCAAAGTGCTAGGATTACAGGGGTGAGCCACTGCACCCAGCCAGAAAGATTAGCTAGTATTCTCTGTCTCCATCCATATTAATACAAAAGATCTAAAGTCCCCATCTTTTTATGACTCAATATTAACATGAAGTCAGTAGACGGACAAACACATACCCACACAAAATAAAATCTGGGAATGGGGGAAGATTGGTGTGCTGTCACCTAAAGGGCACAATGTAAGGGTATATGAGACACCTCCTGGGTCAGGGGCACAAATACAACAGGGACTCCACCTAAGAAATGCAAACTATGTAACCTAATCATTTGTACCCCCACATTATCTGCAAAAAAAAAAAAAGATTAGCTATCCTTATTACTATTGTTAGTCACTGTATTAGTTAATTTCCCTATAGGGGAACTGCTGCTGTGAGAGATTGTTTTTAGCAGTAAGTATTAGGAAAAGCTTTGTCTCCTTGAAGTAAATGCTGGTTTCATGAGCATGTGACCTATAACATATCAAGGAATTCCAGAGTTAGAAGGGCTCTGCTCTTGATTTAATGTTTTGCTCTTGCTGTCTGGAAATTGTAAATATTTTCTGAGAAAAGGGACTTGCTTTCTTATTTGCACTGGGTCCTGCAAATCATGTTGCCAGTTCTGGGTGGTTCCTAAGGATGATCATTTTCCTATTTTTTCGTTGGCTACTATGAGACTCAGAGTGAAAATTGCAGCACAATATTATAAATTAGAAATCTTTATTCATAGTCTCCATTTCTTCCCATCCTGTAGGCCCAGGCTCCACCAGCTGTTTCCCAATGACATTATCTAGCTTCCCTGTACCATTATGTACTGATGGTTTCCACTGTGCGCCTTTCCTACCTTCTCTTCACAAGTGATCAAGTGGATACTTGATTATTATTTCTTCCTTACTGTCCATTATCATTTTTGTTTGATTATAATTAATGAAAATAAAATTTTCTAAATTTACATTTTTATAGGGTGTTGTAAATAAAAGCAAATTGTACACTTGAAAAAAAAAAGAGAAATCAGGGGGAGTAGAAAAGATGGAGGTCTGTAGTCAGCTTTCTGCAGAGGCTCTCTTCCAGAAGAAGAGTTGAAGGACAGAAATTTAGCAAGAAAGCCAATGGTTTGGATCTGAGCCAAAAGAGAAGGTCAAAGAATGTACATCAACCCTGCTGGGGGGACCTGCGACCCCAAGGACACAAACAAAAGGTATAGAGCACATCGCCAAGCAGACGGGAATCCCCTCCTCCCATGAGAACGGCTTGCAGTATATGCCATACCTTCATACAAACAAGCAGGCAGATTTCAGATGTCCTCCCACTCTACCCCACAGGAGAGACCCTCTAAAACCAGACCACCTTCCCCTACTAGGGTGCCATGGCACTCTCCTGCCAGGCATAAAACTGTATAAAACTGTAAATATTCTCTACCTGCATGTTTGAACTCCCGGCACTCCCCTCCACTCTCACCCTGAGGTCTGGAGGCCTGTTCCCCATGGAGTCCAGATTCTTCGACATTTTCTCCAGGGTGGTGGACTGGGCACAGACTGTTGCTGATCTGTGCTGATTTTCTGGCTTGGGAGTGGTGAGAGGAAAGTGAGCTGAGAGGAGGCCAAGCTGGAGAGGCGGTTCCCTGAGTCACTGAGCTGCAGCCGCAGCTGTGGGAACAATGGCAGTGTAGAAGGGACATTTCTTAAACTAATAAAGGCCATCTACAGCAAACCCACAGCCAATATCATATTGAATGGAGTTAAATTGAAATCATTTCCACTTAGATCAGGAACCAGGCGAGGTTTCCCATTGTCTCTGTTGCTCTTCAACATTGTAATGGAAGTTTTAGCCATTGTAATTAGGGAAGAAAAGGAGATCAAGGGTATCTACATAGGATCAGAAGAGATTAAACTTTCACTCTTCGCAGATGATATGATTGTATATCTGGAAAACACCAGGGTTTCTACTACGAAACTATTAGAACTGATCAAGGAATATAGTAGTGTCTCAGGCTACAAAATCAACACTCATAAATCTGTAGCCTTTATATATACCAATAATAGTCAAGCCAAAAAAACAGTCAAGGACTCTATTCCTTTCACAGTAGTGTCAAAGAAGATGAAATATTTGGGAGTTTACCTAACAAAGGATGTGAAAGATCTTTATAAAGAGAACTATGAAACTCTAAGAAGAGAAATAGGTGAACATGTCAACAAATGAAAAAACATACCATGCTCATGGCTGGGAAGAATCAGCATTGTTAAAATGTCCATACTACCCAAAGCAATATACAATTTTAATGCAATTCCTATCAAAGTTCTATTGTCATATTTTAAAGACCTCGAAAACACAAGACTTCATTTTATATGGAATCAGAAAAAACTTTGAATAGCCACGACATTACTCAGAAATAAAAACAAAGCAGGATGAATCACACTACCAGACTTGAGACTGTACTATAAATCAATAGTGATCAAAACAGCATGGTATTGGCACAAAAACAGAGAGAT
>CAUYRH010138611.1:0-30774 GCA_963574655.1 Perodicticus potto | reverse complement strand
CTGACATACCTCACAAGTCCTTCTTATCTGTTTTATGTTTTTAAATACGTTTTTTCCATTAAAGAGAGCTTTAGCCATTTGATAGGTACTTTCAGTGCCAAAATGAAAAGACTGATGTAAAGTTTTAAGTATTTTCCATTGGCTTGTGACAGGTAATAGCAAAAGTCCACTTCTATTTTGTAACCATCCTGGTGGAAGTAGTGAATAGTCTTTGGATAAAGCCCATTCCTTTTCTTTTCGGGTATATTGAAGTGCATGATTCTCAAGTGATCCTGCCCAAATAAGGGGTGCCACAAGGGGAATTATTCCTTTCTGTGCTGCTATTTTAACCTCTTTATCAGCAAGTTGGTTACTTTCAGAAATCTCATCTAAGGTCTTTTGGTGTCCCTTACAATGAATAATTGCTACTTCTTGTGGAGCATGAATGGCTTGTAACAACCTGTCTATTTCATGATGATATTTTATGGGAGAGCCATTGGAAGTTAGATATTGTCTTTCTTTCCAAATAGTAGCATGGGGATGTAAAATGAGGAAGGCATATTTTGAGTCAGTATATATATTGACTTGTTTGTTTCTCCCAATTTCTAAAGCACAGATTAACGCTATTAGCTCACCTAATTGGGCACTGGTTCCTGAAGGGAGAGACCCGCTCTCAATTACAGCATACTGAGTAACTACAGCATAGCCTGTTTTTCAAGTTCCATGTTCTATGAAAGAACTTCTGTCTTTATATAAAACCATGTCAGGATTAGATAGGGGGTTTCTTATAAATCTTTTCTAGCTGCATAGGTCTGTGCTATAATTTGTTGGAAATCGTGCCCTAGTTCCTCATTGGATTCAGGGAGGAAAGTGGCAGGATTCAAAGCAGCACAGGTGCATAATTGTAGCACTGGTCCTTCTAGTAGTAAGGCTTGATATTTAAGAAGGTGGTTATCTCACAGCCAAAGATTGCTTTTTGAATTTAAAAGTCCAATAAGGTCATGAGAAGTGTAAATAATTAGATCTCTTCCTAAAGTTAGCTTGGTTGCTTCTGGGGCTAAGAGGGCTACAGTTGCTACGAACCATAGACAATGTGGCCATCCCTTGGCCACAGTGTCAATTTCTTTACTAAGATGTGCTACAGGTTGTAAAACTGGACCCCGGTGTTGGACCAAAACTCCCAGAGCAATTCCAGTTTGTCCTGTAATATACAGATTAAACTGTTGTCCAGTGGGAAGACTCAAATATACAGATTAAACTGTTGTCCAGTGGGAAGACTCAAAGCAGGGGCCTGCAAAAGAGCAATTTTCAAATGTTGGAATGCCTGTTTGCTTCTGATTTCCATTCTAGAATGACTAGGCCCTTTTTTTTGAGCATTTTAAATTAAAGAATACAGTGGTTTGGGCAGTGCCTGTGACTCAACAGAGTGGGGCACTGGCCCCATATACCAGAGGTGGCAGGTTCAAACCCCAGCCAAAAACCACAAAAAAAAAAAAAAAAGAGTGGTCTAGCTATTTCACTATATCCAGGAATATAGAGTCTTCAAAAGCCTGTAATTCCTAGGAAGCCTCAAAGTTGTCTGAGAGTTCAAGGTTTAGCGTGAGCCAGTATTGGTTCTTTTCTTTCTTTGCCCAAGGCTCTCTTCCCTTGTGGAAGCTGGAGACCCAAATAGTGAACTTCTGGGACACATAATTAGACTTCAACCTTGGAAATTATGTACCCACAATCAGCTAGAAAGTTTAATTGAATTTCTGTAGCTTTGTGGCATTCTTGTGTATTTGGTGCTCCCAAAAGAATGTCATCTACATACTGAATAAGAGTCGATGTAGGATATGAAAAACGACTCAAGTCTGGCTAAGGCTTGTTCAAACAAGTGAGGGCTGTCCCTAAATCCCTGGGGTAACATAGTCCAAGTGAGCTGGGTATTGGAGTATGTCCCTCCCCAAAAGGGGAGCAGGACTTTCAGGCATGATTAGGAAGGTGTAAGAGAACAGCCGGTCATCCCAATTGCAGCTTAAAGGCTGAGAGAAAAATTTGGTAACTGGCTTTCCAGATACCTCCCCTATAGATACAGATTTGGGGGATAAAAGACCAGGGTTAGAGAGAAGTATAGAAAAGGTTGCTGCATTGTCCAGAAGAAATTGTATCTCCTGGCCCTCCACTAAAAGGCAAACCCAGAGCTCTTGAGGGGTGATGACACAAGCTAGAGCCATGAGAATCTGCCCCGGGCACCCTCAGTCCAGTTTGGGCACTGATGGGATCACTGTCACTGGAGGCCTTCGCCTCTGAGGACAAGTCATCCTCCAGTGGTCACCCTGGCATTCTGGACAGGGGCCAGGTGGCTTGCCCAGCTGGTGGTGCTGCTAGGGACAGTGCTTCCTAAAGTGGCCAGCCTGACCACATTGGCAGCACTTGTTCTTAGTTCCTCTGATTTCCCTCTGCTCCTGAAAGGTGGTCATTTGTTGGAGTGCCATTACTAGAGCTGTCATTCTTTTCATATCCCTTTTCTCTCTTTCCTCCTCTTTCTCCTGATCTCAGTTATAAAAGACCACAGTGGCCATTTTAAGAAGATTCTCCAGGTTATGATCTAGGCCTAGAGCCAATTTCTGAGTTTTCTTCAAATGTCTGGGGCCACCTGAGTGATAAATTTATCTTTTAAAATAATTTGGCCCTCTAAGGAGTCGGGTGTTAACTGAGTATGTTTTCTCATTGCCTCTCTAAGCCGCTCAAGAAAGGCTGAGGGACTCTCATTTTGCTCCTGTTAATAGTGGATAACTTAGAATATATTAGCTTTTTCTTGGATTGACATAAACGTTCCAGGGTACGTGTTTCCCTTCGACTCCTTTCTGGAGCCAAGGGAATTAGAAAGTTCGTTTCCCAACAGCCTCTTGCCTGTGACCTGGAGGTCAGCAGCCATACTATGCACATTTATGGGCTGATGAGTATCAAAATTATTAGTCTTCATTATTATAACTATAGAAAAAAGCAAGATAGAGGTAAGTGGTCCCATTGCTTACCACAGATCATCAATCCCAGACGAGCCCCCAAATATGTACCGGAATTTGTAGGTTCTTGGTCTCAGTGATTCAAAGAATGAATCCGTGGACCACAGATCAGTGGTAAGACAGAATTTATTTACAGAAAAGAATACAGAAGCACCAGAGCTCCTGGCAGAGAGAGAAAACCCAAGTCAGGAGAGAAAATCTCTCTCTTTCTGTCTGTCTGTCTGTTTGGTCTTTAGACTCTTTGTCTAGGGGTATATATCACATGGGGCCCTTGGTAGTTACATTTAGCCTATCTGGGACATTGTGTCTGGAACATGTCTGGGTCATGTCTGGAACAATGTGTCTGGGGCATGTCTGGGTCACAAATGAATGGCTACAATCCCTTTCAGTCCCAGGCCTAGGAAATGGGGCCCCCTGCTCACCCTCCAGCCCGCTGGTTCCACTGCTTGCCACCGCACCATCATTGCCAAGGTGGAGGCAGCTGGTCTGCACCCCCCAGCTCCACAAGCTGGCTGGGATGCCACTTGTCCTGTATCACTAGCACTCTAGGAGGCTAAGGTCGCTGGATAGCCTGAGCTCAGGTGTTGGAGACCAGCCTGAGCATGAGCAAGACCCCATTGCTGCTAAAAATAGGAAAACTAGCCTGACATAGTGGCAGTTACCTATAGTTGTCCCAGCTACTCAGGAAGCTGAGGCAAGAGGATTGCTTGAGCCCAAGAGTTTGAGGCTGCTATGAGCTATGATATCATGGCACTCCCCCAGAGTGACAAAGGAGAATCTCAATCAGTCAATCGATGAATAAAATGCACCAGAAGATGACCAAACCTCTGCATCATGACAGAGATAACTGCATCTCTCTTTGGCTTTCCTGTCTAATAGTTGGAGTCTGTTAACTCAGGAAGATTGTATAAGCCTTTGAAAACAAACGGTCTTGAATCTGCTGGCAGTTTCAATACAGCCTTAGGTCTCTGGCCATACCATCCTCCAATGTGTCCAGTCTTATCTGATCTTGGAAACTAACAGGGTTGGGCCTGGTTAGTGCTTGAATGAAATATATTAGTATTCAAGTAAGACATTTAAGATAAACCAATTTCTTTCAAAGCTGCCTGTGATGAACATATATATATATATATATATATATATACACACACATATATATATATGTATACACGCTCTTGTGCGTGCGAGCACACACACATATACATGTATATATAGCCTTGGAGGGCAGGGGCCAGGAAAACTGTCCTAAAGCCCAACTATCTTAAGGTCAGGTGGCTGATCAGCTGGGCCTTTCCAGGGAGAACTCGCAAAGAACTGTGACAAAGCTGTTGTTGATCCAAGCATCCCCACTGTGACAATTGCCATGTACACACTTTCACACCCTTCACACCCTCACACATGCACTCAAGTGACTGGACAGGGAATGTGGGCTCTGGGGTGAGAGCTAGCCCCAAGTAATACCAGTAGAACCTCTGTTAAGTTGACCGCCTAAGGGACTGTGACGAACTGGTCAATATAGAGATGGGCAACAGAAGGAACTAGGCCTGCTGTACTGATATGTACATGTGGTACATGTCCAGTCTGAAAATTAGGTCAACTTAAGGAGGTAGTTAACGTAGGGAGGTAGTTAGCTGTGGAGGTTCTACTGTGTATTCTTTGCCCAGTTCTAATGAACACTGCAGAGAACCGTCTTTTCAATTGACAGTTTAATTTCCTACCTGGGGAACTCAGCAGAGCTCCCCGTGGCAACCCCCATGAGGCAGGTTGGCTGGGACCCAGACAGGCCCGCCACAGGCTTGCTCCTTTGAGATCTCAGCCCAGCCAGGGTGCCAGTGGATATTTGTGGCTGCTGCTAGGCACATGAGCCTCTCCTCTGTCCATCATCCCGGATTAAAGCCTAACTCCTGCCCCCTGGGGCAGATGAATTGGCACTTAGTTCTAGAATGGGACCTAATCCTGGAGGGGAGAGCAAGGCTAGAGCTGGTGCCTTTTCCCAAGGGCAAAGGCCTCCCTCTTCCCAGGCTAGCTCCAGCTTATTGGGCTTTCAGACTTCAGAGTGCAAGAGAATCACCCGGGAAGCTTATTAGGTGCAATGGCCTAGCCCTGTCCCCAGAGGTTTGGATTTGATAGTTGGAGAGGGGAGGGTGGGTGAAGCCCAGCCCCAAGTAATCTATTGCTCCTGCCCTGTGAAGTGACACCTTCAAGGCTGGGGGTGGACCAGTTCCCAACAACTCCCTATATCTTATGCAGGAGCAGCTGACAGGCCAGATCCAGGAGACACAACGGCTCTGCACCCAGACCCTGTTCATCTTCGATGAGGCCGAGAAGCTGCATCCAGAGCTACTGGAGGTCCTTGGACAATACTTGAAACACAGGGTCCCTGAGGGCCACAAGGCTAAACCTCCACGATCCATCTTTCTATTTCTCAGGTGAAGTGAGGTCTGAGAAATGCCAGTCAGGAGGGCTCGGTGAGGGGAGGGTATTAGCGGGTACTGAAGGGCTTCCACGCTCTCCCAGGCTCCAGAAGCTCTTCCTCAGAAAAAAGTCAACACAAACCCTGCTAGAGAAAGCACAAGCGTAGCTGCTGGGGTGAAAGCAGGGTAGGCTAGGGGCTCCCTGCTCCTAGACTTAACCCCCAAGGCACTGCTGAGGGACTCTGACCTCTTCAGCACAGGCTGGTTGGTTAACTCACAGGCCAGCCTGGAGCAGAGCTGTGGCCCTCACCTTGCCCTGTACCCCTGTGGTCTGGTTTTCTTAGGATTGGGAGGCTCCCTCAGAATCGCAGTGAGACCGCTCACACACTGAGAGTCCCCCTTTTAAGGACTCTGAGTTTGTCAGTCACCCCATTAGTTGAAAATGAAGTACCAAGTATCCCCAGAAATTCTCAAGGAAGGCCAAGTCTCCCACGAGGCCCAACACAGCCAGCTCTTCCTCTGGCCTTGGAAGGTCTTCTCTGATCACAAGAGGGAGTCGTGGGCTTAAAGTTCGGGGTATAATGTATTGAATGAAACACCCACCTTAAGTACCCATAGTGAGACTGGCAGCACTACAATGTAGAACCCACTCACTTAACCATACTTTTTTCCATGCTTTTGTTGAAATGGTTTTGCAGGAAGTGAACTTAAAAATAACTTGTCCAACTCCATCTTTTCATGGAGGCTTTAACAGGAGGACTCTTATGTCCTGCAGAGGTCAGATTGGGGCCGCTGTTGGTCCAACAGGAATGCTTCACAGCTACTTCTTGCAAACTCAGTGGAAGTCAGTTGCTACCCCCTGACTCCTACCCAGGCCAGCACTTGCTGGAGGATTTCCCCAAGCTGTAGGGTGCATGTCGTGAGGACAGGGAAGTGTGTTGGGGGGATGGTTGCTGATTTTCATCCAAGCTTGGAGAGTGTGAAAGATTGAGCTGTAAAAGGCAGATCTTATTTCAGTGTGGACCCGTGAGAAGAGATGGGACAGGTTTAAACTATTTCTGGGGTGGGATTTCTAGATCTGTAAGTAAGGCTGGTGGAGACTTATGGAATGCATGGAGAGGTCGGGGGAAGCACAGCTCCCTGGGTGATATTAAATGAGAGATCTCTTCCCAAATGATGAAAGTGCCCAGAATCAGGAGGTGAGGATGGCATATTTTTCAAACTAATTCTTACCTCTAGGTTCTGTTGTGTTTACCAGCGTCTGAGGCGCTGGGCTCAGGCCTCCTGTTGCAGTGATCTAGGTGGAAGCTCCTGGTGCAGAGGAGGCTGAGCAGAGGAATGTTCTGTGTGCTTTGAGGCTCTCAAGCTCAGCCCTTTACCAGGGGTGGGGGATTCCAAGGAAGCCCCTGAACCACTGCTGCACTGAGGGCGCAGAACATGGGGACCGCAACTCAGGGCTCCCTTTCACTTCTTCAGGTATCTCTTTTGTGCATAAATGGCTCCACTCTTCTCCACTCCGACCTTTCCCCCACTGGTGCCTGCAGGCCTTGGGTGGTGCCAGCTGCCTGGACTGCCACACCTGCTTCTCAGCTCAGAAACTCTCACCCTTGCCTGGGCTAAGATTGCCTAATGCAACCCAGTGACCTGCTGTCTCCAGGCAAACTTCTGCCTAGAGATAGCAGGTCATTGGGTTGCATCAGGCCAGCGGTTCTCAACCTGTGGGTCACAGCCCCTTTGTAACAATACATCCTGCATATCAGATATTTATATTACGATTCATAACAGCAGAATTAGTTATGAAGTAGCAATGAAAATAATTTTATGGTTGGGGGTCACCACACATGAGGAACTGTATTAAAGGGTCCCGGCATTAGGAGGCATTAGGAAGGTTGAGAGCCACTGCATTAGACAATCATATTTTGGTCGTTAGCCCACCAGGAGTGCCGTCTGTCCCCTCAACTGTTGTGCCCTTCTCCCCAGTGACCTGGCAAACTACCTGAGACTACATGGTTGCGAGCAGCCGTTGGTTGGTGGGGAGGCAGGGCCTATGGGAAAGCTGCCCCACTAGAACCCCTTCCCTAGCGTGGGAAGGCCATGCTAGGGTCCCCAGGAGCCTGTTCTCCTGAGCCCCACAAGCCTTTGACACATTTGTCAGAGGGCACATTCCCTTCCATACCTCATGTCTGATGGTCACTACTGTGCAGAAGCCTCCCCCTCCTGCTGAAGCCTTCTCCCTACACCTTGCTCCCACATCAGCACTTGCCACACTGCCTGGAATCACATATACACCTGCCCCTCTGACCACACGGAAGTCAGGGGAAAGACCCGTGTCTTAGCATCTTCATGCTCCCTGCACCCAGCACAGTCTCAGTAAGTAGACACTTACTGAGGGAGCAAGAGAGGGAGCCTGGTGGCAAAGCAGGACAGTGTCTTTCCTGCGCAGACCTTTGGACTGTGACAAGATCTCCTTGGAGTGCTGGGCGAGGTGGGTCATGCCTGTAATCCCTGCATTCTGGGCAGCCAAGGCTTGAGCTCATGAGTTCAAGGCCAACCTGAGCAAAAGCAAGACCACTGTCTCTACTAAAAATAGAAAAACTGGGCGGCACCTGTGGTTCATTGGGTAGGGCCGGCCCAGCCCCAGCTAAACTGCAACAACAAAAAAATAGCTGGGCGTTGTGGCAGGCTCCTGTGGTCCCAGCTACTCAGGAGGCTGAGGTAAGAGAATCACTTGAGCCCACAAGTTGGAGGTTGCTGTGAGCTGTGATGTCACAGCACTCTACTGAGGGTAACAAAGTGAGACTCTGTCTCTAACAAAAAAAAAAAAAATAGAAAAACTGAGGCAAGAAATAGAAAAACTTGAGCCTGAGATGGAGGTTGCTGTGAGCTATGATGCAACGGCACTCTACCTAGTGGAACAGCTTGAGACTCTTGTCTCAAGAAAAAAAAGAAAAAAGATCTCCTGGGAGACAAGGTCCCAGGCCCTCAACTTGCATTCTTCCAGGTACCAGTGCACTGGCTTCAGTGGTCAAACAACCCATTCAGAAGCTAAATATAAAAAGAAAGAAATCTGGGAAGGCCAGGCGCAGTGGCTCATGCCTATAATCCTAGCACTCTGGGAGGCTGAGGCATGTGGATTGCTTGAGCTCACGGTTCAAGACCAGCCTGAGCCAGAGTGAGACCCTGTCTCCACTAAAAATACAAAAAACTGAGGCAAGAGGGTCGCTTGAACCCAAGAGCTGGAGGTTACTGTAAGCTATGATGTCACCATGGCACTTTACCCAGGGTGACATCTTGAGACTCTGTCTCAAAAAGAAAAGAAATGTAAGGATTGTACCTTACATTTCTAACAAATGCAAACATGGTGACCTAGTTGTTTGTGCCCTCACATTAACTTGAAATGAAAATAAAATAGTAAATTAAAAATTAAAAAAGAAAAAGAGGAAGAAAAAAAAGTCTATTGACAAGCCCTTTTCTCTTTTAGTAACCTTAGGGGCAACATAATCAATGAGGTGGTCCTGAATTTGCTTAAGTCTGGATTGCCTCGGGAAGAAATTACTATGGAGCACTTGGAGCCTCACCTCCACACTGAGATTATTGAGTCCACAGGTAAATAGCATTTCCAGCCACACTGAAAGTAATCATCTGGTGATAGCCACAGTTGTGTGTTTATGAGGCAGGTGGTGTGCTTAGGATCATAAAAGATATAACATGATCATCTCACCTTGTCAACTTCGGGCAGGCACAAGAAAATTGCTGAGAAGGCCTGAACTCCTGTTCTGAAAGTGCTTTGAGAGAGAGTAGGTCGCACTGACCCTGGGAGTACAGGCAGTGGTCTCTGAAGCAAAGTTTCACCCTGAGAACCTTCAGGGTTCAGCCTCTATACTCTAGCCAGAGGTTGGATTGCTCCACCCTCTGTCATCAAACAAAACTGTACACCTGGCAGTCGGCCCTTCCCCCGGCTGTGTGATTATAGCCATAGTTAACCCTGGCTGTCCCACCTAAAGCAGACAGGTGTAGAGTTCTGGTCAGGCACAGCAGATCGCCTGCCTGGAGTTGGCATGTGAGAGCAGATCAAGCCTTGCCCGGGTCTTAGGCCTAGGGACACCTTAAAACTCTAGCTGGGTTCAGCCCCAGGTCAGACTCCTCTGTAACTCTGTTATTGATTTCAGACAGTGGCTTTGGCCACAGCTGTCTTGTGAAAGAAAACCTGATTGACTTCTTTGTCCCCTTCCTGCCACTGGAGTACCGGCACGTGAGGCTGTGTGTACGCGATGCTTTTCTGAGCCAGGAGCTCCAGTACACTGAAGAGGCACTGGATGAAATCGCAAAGATGATGGTGTATGTCCCCAAAGAGGAGCAACTCTTTTCTCTTCAGGGCTGCAAATCTATTTCCCAGAGAATTAACTACTTCCTGCCATGAAGATTGGATAAAGACTTCCTGGAGCTACCATTCTTCCACTAATGTTTGGGACTGTAAGATGTGGAGGAACAGGGTGGCATCCAGCAATAACCAGCACGCTGGTGTGTAGGACATACTTACACGAGAAGCAGAGCCAGTTCTTAAGCTCACTTGGTGCCTTAAAGACACACCTTCCAAGATGTGGGTTAGGTGGCTGGAGAAAGCCGTGTGGGAGATGGGCAAACCCCAAGGGCTCATTATAGCTCTCCAGATGGTCTCCTTAGCATCTTAGCTCTTCCTTGCAGATGCCTGGACTTGGGTGTTGGGCTTCAGAGGCTGCAGGGTTCTTGGGTTACAGAGCTGGAAGAATGAAGTTCTGTGACCTAGGGGAGCAGAGTCCACCTGAGGTTTGTGAGCTGGGCGGGCTGGCTTTCAAGTTGTTAGTCCAAGAGGAAAGTTGAGCAGCTTCTGTTTGATTTACAAAGCGCCTCAGGCTGAAGAGAAGAGTGCACAGCAGAGATTATTTTCAAAATCAGGTCAGTTGACTAAGGTTGAAAACAGTTTTTTGAAATTAGGGGTCTTAACATGACTGTCATTTGTAAAGATTAAAATTTTGTATTTTTCTAAAATCTTTTGCCTACTTTCTGAGACTTAATAATTATGCTCACTTATCAAAATTTCAAATGCCAGGTAATCCTGATGGGGACTGGTGGAGATGGGGGCGGATGCTGGGGCTCAGCACTGGCAGGGGATGAACTGGTCTTCTGGTTTACTTCAGTTTGTGCTGGGACCACATGGGCTGACGTGGGTTGCACCGACTCCTCACTGAAGAGGCTTCCGCAGTGTACCGCTCTGCCATAGGAAAGCACTCCTGTACTCACAGCTCTAAATAGGACAGCAGTCATTCTTGTGAATTAAGTGGCAGAGTGTAAATGTGAAGCCCTGGGCCTGTATACATAGTGCTTATTGTGTGTTGTTCCCCGTTTTTTGGTTCTTCTCCCATATTTCTACAATAACACACAGGTCTGTCTTGTTTACTTGTCATCTCTTGGTCCCTCTTATTTAAAGCCCTCTCCAGTCCTCTCTCCTTTAACCCTTGCAGAATCGAACACTTCTGTCTCTCCCTCATTCAACACTTTTTGCATTCATTTACTCAAATAACTGCCTTAAGGTTAGAAAGTAGCCTAAGACACATTGGCATTCAGTAAATACTCAGATAAATGAAATAGTTTCACACCATTCATGGAACAAAAGTAAACTGCACAAATGAGAGCCTGTTTTAACTGCTGGCTCACTTTCAGCTTAAAGCAATGTTTTTCAACTTTTTTTTTTTCAGTTTTTGACCAGGGTCAGGTTTGAACCCGCCATCTTCGGTATATGGGGCTGGTGCCCTACCCCTTGACCCACAGGTGCTGCCCTGTTTTTCAACCTTTTTTATCTCATGGCCCACTTGAACCTACAGTTAAACTTCCATGGTACACTTAATTATGTTGATCAAAAAAAAAATTTTTTTTTTGTTTTTAGAGACAGTCTTACTTTTATCACCCTCGGTAGAGTGCCATGGCACACAGCTCACAGTAACTTCCAGCTCTTGGGCTTAGGCAATTCTCTTGCCTCGGCCTCGTGAGTAGGTGAGTAAGTAGCCTGCCACAACGCCTGGCTATTTTTTGTTGCAGTTTGGCCAGGGCTAGGTTCAAACCCACCACCCTCGGTATATGGGGCAGGCACCCTACTCACTGAGCCATAGGTGCTGCCCAATCAAATTTTAAAAGAATACACTTACTGTTCTTTGAACTTCTTTTGAAAATAAAATGATCTTTAAAAATTTTGCTGGCAGGGCAGCACCTGTGGCTCATCGAGTAGGGCGCCAGCCCCATATACTGAAGGTGGCGGGTTCAAACCCAGCCTCGGCCGAACTGCAAAACAGAAAAAATAGCCGGGTGTTGTGGCAGGCACCTGTAGTCCCAGCTACCTGGGAGGCTGAGGCAAGAGAATCACCTAAGCCCAGGAGTTGGAGGTGGTGGTTGTTTGTGACGCCAGGGCACTCTAACAAGGGCGATAAAGTGAGACTCTGTCTCTCCAAAAAAAAAAAAAAAAAAAAAAAAAATTTTGCTGGCACACCTAAGATCCTCTCACAGCACATCAGTGTTGTGATGACACAGCAATTGAAAATCACAGCTCTGGCTCGGCGCCTGTGGCTCAACGGGCTAAGGCACCAGCCACGTACACCTGAGCTGGCAGGTTCGAATCCAGCCCCAGCCGCCAAACAACAATGACGGCTGCAACCAGAAAATGGCCAGGCGTTGTGGCGGACGCCTGTAGTCCCAGCGACTTGGGAGGTGGAGGCAAGAGACTCACTTGAGCCCAGGAATTGGAGGTTTCTATGAGCTGTGATGCCACAGCACTCTATCCAGGGTGACAGCTTGAGGCTCTATCTCAAAAAAAAAGAAAAAATCACAGCTCTGTACAGAGTCACACATCAAAAGTGTTGGTTTTCCATAAAGCAATTCTCCAGTTCTCTGCAGACACCACTGGGTGTTCTACAATTCAATTCCGATACTACCTGAAGTTAGTGCAAACTCCATTAAGGGCTCAGTCCTGCAAAGCTGCCTCTGACTTCTAATGTCAGTTGGAAGTAGTGAGTCCCCAAAGGAAGCACATAAGTCTGCCTTAGCTACAAATAAGGATGGGTCTCATTATTTGCACAGAACTCAGAGAAAGGCATTAAATTACAGGTGTAAAGAATACAACCCAGGGCAGCACCTGTGGCTCAGTGAGTAGGGCGCCAGCCCCATATACCGAGGGTGGCGGGTTCAAACCCGGCCCCAGCCAAACTGCAACAAAAATAGCCGGGCATTGTGGCAGACGCCTGTGGTCCCAGCTACTCGGGAGGTTGAGGCAAGATAATCACCTAAGCCCAGGAATTGGCGGTTGCTGTGAGCTGTGACTCCACAGTACTCTACCAAGGGCAATAAAGTGAGACTCTGTTTCTACAAAAAGAAAAAAAAGAATACGACCCAGGGAAAGGCACATGAGGATGTGTAAAGCAAGGTATTTGGGTGGGGTGGGGAGCACAATTTCCAGGCCCTCTCTAGGCATTTCACCCTCCCAGTATTTCAATATCACCAACCTAAGCAGCCTTCTGAACGTAATCATTTATGGGTTTTGTGGAGGCCTCATTACATACACACAAATGATCAAAAAATAATTGACCACTGGTGATTTAAGTCAATCTCCAGCCTCTCCTCCCTGGAGGTCAAGGGGGTGGGGCTGAAAGTTCCAATCTTCTATCACAGGGTTGGTTCCTCTGGCAAAGAGTCCCTATCTCCAGCAGTTGCCTTATCAGCATAAACTGAGTTATGGTAGAAGGGGATTTTGAAAAACCTAAGATGCTTCTTTCATCCTTATCCCTTAGGAAATTGTAAGAGTTTTAGAAGTTCTACGTTGGGAAGAGCATGAAGACAATATATATATTTATTATATCACAATGTCACAAGGTATTTAATAATAAAATACAAACTTAATTAGCTGTTAAATTTCTTGTTCAAAGTCACAAAGCTAGTGGGGGAAGGAGTTGGGATTTAACCTCAGGCGGTCTGACTTCAGCTGCTATCCTTTTAATGACTTCTTCAGAAAGTGCCATTGTCTCAAGTCTGGTATGGAAAATGTTGTAAGTATGGATGCTCCTCAATTTATGATGGCGTTTTTCCCACTAAGCCCCTTGTCAGTTAAAAATATAAGTAAGGCTGGGCTCAGCGGTTCACGCTTGTAATTGTAGCACTCTGGGAGGCTGAGGCAGGTGAATTGCTTGAGCTCAGGAGTTAGAGACCAGCCTGAGCTACATGGAGACCCTGTCTCTTAAACAAAAAAAAAAAAAAAAAAAAAATGCGGCTCGGCGCCTGTGGCTCAACGGGCTAAGGCGCCAGCCACGTACACCCGAGCTGACGGGTTCGAATCCAGCCCAGGCCTGCCAAACAACGATGGCTGCAACCAAAAAATAGCCGGGCGTGGTGGCGGGCGCCTGTAGTCCCAGCTACTTGGAAGGTGGAGGCAGGAGACTCACTTGAGCCCAGGAGTTGGAGGTTGCTGTGAGCTGTGATGCCACAGCATTCTATCCAGGGTGACAGCTTGAGGGTCTGTCTCAAAAAAAAAAAAAAAAAAGAAAAGAAAAAAAAGCCAATCATTGTGGCAGGCGCCTATATTCCCAGCTACTGGGTAGGCTGAGGTAAGGGGATTGCTTGAGCCCAAGAGTTTGAGGTTACTGTGAGCTATGACTACACCGCACTCTACCAAAGGCAACAAAGTGAGACTCTGTCTCCAAAAAAAAAAAAATATATATATATATATATATGTACACAAACACACACACACACACTTTTACACACAATGTTGAAAGTGCATTTAATACCAAACGCCATAGCTTAGCCTAGCCTCCAGCAGGGCAAAATCATCTAACGGAAAGCCTATTTTATGATAAAGTATTGACTGTCTTGTGTAATTTACTGAATGCTGTACTGAAAGTGAGAAACAAGATGGTTACATGGGTACTTGAAGTATGGTTTCTAAAAATCAAAAATAAAATAGTTCAGGGTGGCGCCTATGGCTCAAAGGGGTGGGGCACCGGCCCCATATGCCGGAGGTGGTGGGTTCAAACCCAGCCCCGGCCAAAAACTGCAAAAAAAATTAAAAAAAAAAATAAAATAAAATAGTTCATTGAATCACCAAAAGTCAGGGACTATCTGTAACATATACAGGGAGATCACAGTGTGAGATTCTTCATGGAAGACTCTAAAAAACAAGACTTCCTAAACTAAGCCAAAAATGAGGAAAGCCTGAGGGAGGAAAAGCCTGAAGGTCAGATGTGAGGAGATGTATAAACTGCTGTCTAACAGCCACTCTCTCATGGATTCTCCACTTTCGTATAATCTAGTCCTACCCAATTAAGGTTACTTCTAAAAGCAGTAGCTCATTAAACGCCCCCCAAACTAAAGACCAAACAAGACTATAATGTTCCCTTGGGAAGACCCACACTTACTCTATTATTGCCACTCTGACTCATATCATTTTTAGAATTTATTTGGAGTTGTCCTCAGCATAGACTGAGATAAATTTCACTTTATAATTACTTCATGCTACACACACACACACACACACACCGCCCACCTTATGTACACCAGCCTGGGCGCCATATGATGCCTTTTGTCCATTTACAAAAGTGTAATTCTTCAAAGAATGAGTATTCCCTCCAGAGAGGACATTCTAAAAAATGTACCACAAGGATGCTTTCGAAAATCAGCTTCTTGGGCAGCGTCTGTGGCTCAGTGAGTAGGGTACCGGCCCCATATACTGAGGGTGTTGTGTTCGAACCTGGCCCCAGCCAAACTGCAACAAAAAAATAGCCGGGTGTTGTGGCGGGCGCCTGTAGTTCCAGCTACTTGGGAGGCTGAGGCAAGAGAATTGCCTAAGCCCAGGAGTTAGAGGTTGCTGTGAGCTGTGATGCCAGGGCACTCTACCCAGGGTGATAAAGTGAGACTGTCTCAAAAAATAAATAAATAAATAAAATAAAATCAGGTTCTTTACCCTTACAGACATTATTTAATATAATTCTGCTTAGATTCTGTGTTGATTAAAATCATGGGAGAAACACTCCAATCTCAAGCCTACTTTGCCAATAAAATATTGCAACCTTTATTTAAAACAAGACACAACTTGGCAAACCTTGTGAGACAACAAGCAGAGAAAGCACAGTCCCTTTCAAGGGCCTCATTTATTTACATCAAGTTTAACACTGTTAGCAGTTCACAGTCAGACAACAGAGTGAAAGAATTAAATTAGAAAAACAAAACAACTGAAAATATATTACAATAACATTAAGAACAAATACCCGACAACACTAGTAGTGTGACCCATGATTGACGTACTTTCAGTTAAATCCCATATTGCCTCCCTGTGTCCCCTCAGCAATGCACGCAGTGCCTGACCTCCAGACCTCACCCTCTGTGTACCACTTACACACATGCAGCATGGGACCTTTGGTATAACTGTTAAACGACTTTTAAAGAATCAGCATGTTTAGGACAAAGTTCTGTCAACCACCATAAAATGTTCAAACATTTCTACTAAGTGAGCATAAAACCAGGAGTTTTTCCATTGCTACTCTTAGAGAATCAGATTTTAAAGAAGGAAAAGTGGAGGGTCTGTGAGGGAGATGGAGGTTCTGAGTATGTGTGAACAGCTCAGCCAGCCTGCTCACGGCCAGCACATCAACCATCTACTGCTTCTGTTTGCCATCGGCTAAGGTTTGTCTCTTCACTTACTCCCCGTCTGAATGGACACAACGTCGACAGTGTATGTGCGCTGATGGACTTCAATGTATAGCCTCTAGACAGATCTGAGATGTGAGGGCTTTTAAATATGAGCCCTAAAGAACTATAAAATGAGTACCTCATTGTTCTTTCTAGTTTCTGAATACTAAGTTCCTTGAAGGATAATCAGCTTAACCAAGGTGATTTCTCCAGATATCAGAAAATTCCTCTTATAATGGAGTCCAAGTGGCCACAGTGAGAAATGACTGTCAAATGGAGAAAGCTGGTTTATCTGACCCTTATCTACCACAAGCATCTCTGTCTCCTGTGTCCCACAACACATGCTTGGTCCAATACTTCTGAACTCTCCCTCAGCACTTGGGATTTACTACCAGTGACCTTAAAACACTGCAGGGTCCTGCGATGACTTCTGAAACAAGAATAAATTTATTTGGCATACTTGTATATTCTTTCCATTGAAAATTAAATCTCCATATATTTACAAATTTTATTAACCACAGTTCCATTCTATAATGTTTATGGTACCTAATTACATGATTTAATACTATTTTTGAGACCCAGAAACAAATCTAAACAAGTTCCAAGTATACACACTCCCTGTATTTCATTTTTTAAAGCCTGCTGGCATTTGATAGTTTGCCCCAGCATGTGCTAAGGGGTTAAGTAGTATGCTCAGAGACCACAAGCCTTGTGGGAATATGGAGTGCCACGGTGGACCTGAAATCTGCTGCTGTGAATACAAGGATGGACAAAGAATCTCACAGAACAGACACAGAGGACGTGTATCACAATTCTCCAAATACGGTGCAGTTTGAGAACACGGCTGTGCCTTAGACTTAAAAGTAGCTATCCCTTCCCTTTCAGCGGTGTGCAGGTTTGAAGACACATTCATAATGCTATCTGCTGCCTCTGACTGGGTTAACAGGGTTTTGCTCCTGTCAGGTTGCTCAGCAATGGGGATGTTAGAAGACGTAACTTTTCTAGGAGAGGTAAAACACTTCAGATTCTTAATTGTACCTCCTGTACATGGGAGCAAAGAAGTAAGTGCACTTGGAGGGAAGGATTCAGTGAGAACGTCCTTCCCCCGGCTCACCAACTTAGACTAAGTAAAGTACAGCAATCTGCCAAATTGGTACTCTGTGGGGAAAAGATTTGAAGTGGGGATTTCTCGCTGACTAGGGCTTTGAGCCTCTACCATCCTTGAAGCTCATTTCTACCAGTTCTAGTTCAATGATCATGCAAAATTAACCCAGCTGACATGTCTTTTCCTCTGAAAGATACATGAAACTCATCTTTGAAGGCACACATCTCCAGGGATGACCTCTGCCACTCCAAGTTAGCTGAGAATGTAGACGGCTGGCCATGGCCCTCCTTATCCAGGAAGAGGCATCAGATCTTCTTAGGATGTTTATCCAGGGTGAAGCCTTTCCTCATTTCCTGTGGTGTGGATCTAGGATACTGAGTCAGAAATGAGGCTATCACCTTGCACACACACAATACAGAACATACACCTCATGTGGCCAGCATCAAAGGCAGCAGCCCCTGAACAGAAACTCCTTCTGCAAAGGCGGCTGGAACTAAGCAAGTCACACAGGTGAATGCTCTGAAGAGGGAGCAGCTCATTCTACAGTCCAGGACACAACCCACCCGCATAGCTGCAGTGATGCAGGAGCTGAGCAGGTGTACAGTTCAGGGGAACTGTAGCTGTGCTCCACAGAGCAGGTAACAATGACTGTCACTCCAGGGACTCCTGGCTTGCCAAAAAAGCAAGCCTTCCATTAGAAGTCTAGTAGTTGGAAAACTGGAACTTTATCCAAACAGTACAGATATCCTGACTGCCAAGAATGGGAAAAGATTCAGAGCCAGCCCAAGGCCCCACTGTCTCACTAGAGGCAGCGGCTTGCAGCATTTTCCCACCTTATCACAAGTGCCCTTGGGCTGCCTTTCCCAGCTATGTGGAAAGATACAGGCTTGCTTGGTGCTTCCTTTCTCTAGTTCTCTTCCTCCCACATATCTCAGACTAAAGCAGATATTTACAAAGGAACCAAAGTACTGGCCTGACAGAAGCTGAGATGGAGATATACCGAGAGCAGGAATCTATGATATATGAGAGGAAATGTAAGTCTAGAGACACGACTCAAGAGGACTGGTCATAACAGATGCTTAGGGCCCAGAGATAAACCCCAGATCCAGGTGGAGCAAGTTAATACAAACAAGATAATGAAACTCGAAAATCATCTAGAACCAAACTACAGATCACCCTGTCAACCCAAGAGAAACTGCTATAGGGGCAGTGCCTGATACTAACTATAACATCAGAAGCAAAAATGGATGGGAGTAGGAGAGGTCAGGTGTAACTCACAAGTGGACATCAGTGCAATTTACTCGAGTGTTTTATAATCCAATAGGTGAATTAAGTTCAGTTACTCTTTTTCTAAAACAAATAAAGACAAAGGATAAATGTCGATGCCATTTATAACTGGTAGGAAATCCTAGAAAAGTAATTCCCAAAGTGCACTAGTTCTATGGCCATCTAGCTCCCTCCCCTCCCCCCCCACAAAAAAACCCAATCAACAAAAGCACACAGGACATAGGTTAAAAAAGACACTGTCAACATCAACAGGTAATACGTCTGCTCCCACCACGTTTAGGATATTAAATGGGTGAGCATGTACTGGACAATGTGGAGCACAAAAGTAAGAGAGACTCATCATCCTTTTTGAGTCAAGGTCCCTGGAAGAGCTTCTGTATTCTGGAGTGAGTACACATTACTACTTTTTAAAGATCAAAGTTAAACCAAAAAGTTGGTCCCTAGTTTTCTGAAGTTACTTAGCTCTGAACTACAACTTAGCAAAACACATGCTATTTCTGCACATATTCATTTAGCAGTTTCACGTTTATAACTATGATAAATTACAGAGGTAATTACATACCTGCATTTTCAGGTCCCCCACAGGTAAATCTCCAGGTCAATTAGCATTTAATCAATTGTTTCATCTTCTAAACAGACAATAATACCACCTTATAGTTATATTACATTTGATGCTTTCCCAAAGTGCTTTCATATACATTATCTCATAGTCATTAAAATGATACTGAGTAAAGTTTTTTTTTGTTTTTTTAAGAAAAAGGAATGAAGGACTAACTAGTTTAAAAAAAAAGAAAAACCACTCAGGTTGGTATTTGTTTACTACAAAGTGCACATTGCTGTGTTGCACACTGACTGGAAGTCTGTCTAAAAGAATGACCCCAAATAATTTTAACTAGTGAGTTCTACTGAGTGCTTGCTTTGCTCGTGCTGCCATTACTCAACACGCAAGCCCCAATCAGGCCAGTGTCAGGAGAATGTGCTTTAGAAAGTGTGCAGCACCACATGGGCTGATTGTCTTTCTGAGCCACTTTTTTTGCAGTGTCTCACAAGGCAGCAGGTATGGTGGGAGGCCCCACAACTATAAAGTTAGGAGATCCAAATTCTAGCCTTGGCTCTGCCACTGATTAACTGTTCTGAGATAATGGGCAAGTAACTTAACCGTTCTCTCCTCCAGTTTCTTAACCTATAGATAAAGGAGTTGGGGTATTGACAGTTTTCAGATAGTACTAGGTGTCTCAAACATCTGGAGAGATTCTTGAAAAATATATTGACTGAGACCCTACCCCATTGGAAATTCTGATCTGTAGTAAGGCTAATTCATCAGTTTTTTATCCCCCACTTAGAAGATTCTGCTGTACCTTCCTGGCCTGGGTGTTAATAATAATGGTAGTTGACATTTATGGAGTGTTCACTGTGTGCCAGGCACTTGTGCTAAGTCTCTTACAAACATTATCCTATTTAATCCTTTAACAACCCTGAGGTAGTTACTATCCCTGTTTTACTATCAGGAAACTGAGGCTCAGGAAGGTTAAATGACTTGCCTTCTAGCCTGAACTCTAAACCACTATTTGTAATGCATCCCATAAACTCAAAAGCTCTAGGACATTAGAACATGGGCTGTGCCTTGGCAAAGTCAGCATATTTTACTAGCCAATGGTTCACTGAATTGTAAGAAAATTCCTACTTTAAACCCTAAAATGCTGCTAGTAAGGGGTCTATTATAATGATCTCTACGTACAGAGGGCATCTAGAAAAGCACGGAATGAATTTCTTAGGGTCAATTTTTTTAAGGCCCTATCTCTGAAAATCATGATGGAAGTCTGGAGGAAAATATACACATTTTAACTTTACACAAAGCCTTTTAAGAAAATACTTTAGATGAATTCAACACAAAACACTTCATTTTAAGGTAGGAAGTCTAAACTGAAATTATATTATCTGTACATGAAAGGAATCAAGCTGTGGCAGCCCAAAGGTATGCATATGTGTATATATACATATACACACATCATTTAACCATCTTAGAAAAATTGCCAATACCTTGTATAAGGGACTCTTTCTAATTTGCTTTGCTCTTAGACTAGGTACATTTAAATTACATTTTTAGTTTCTAGAAATAGTTTTCTCTGCTTTGGATTCAAACCTTTTCATTTACATGAGGTTTTTTTTTAAGCTGGTCCTTTTCAAGTAGAATAAAGAAAAACCTAAATTATACTTTATAGTAAGTTGACAGTGCCTCTTTAACCTAAACCCTGAGCCCTCGACCCCCTGAAGTTACACAGTTCAAGCATCATGTTGATGGGGTATGCTACAACAGTCAAAGCTGCCCTTGACAGTGTTAACAAAAACCCATTCATGTATTGAGCACCTACTGCAGGCAAGACAGAGCTAGGTGCTGCCCCTGAGTGAGACACAGTCCCCACCCCAACCCTCAGGATTGCTACTCAGTGAGAAAACCAGGGAGCTTAAATATACTCAGTAGTGTTTCTCCAAGGCTTACTTTCGGAACTCTCAAGGAAAAATAGAACCCTTGCTTAAAAATTAAGTTAAATTAAATTAAAACTCCTGAAATTATATAATCCCTTAACTTGCATCCCACAATGATAGGCATAAACTTAAAAGCAGCATAGTAACATTCTAAAGTTTTAGCTTTCCTCTCCCTACCCTTGAAAGGCTAACTGCTAAAACAAGTTCAAGTTAATGGACATGTATGGGGGGATAGAAGGGAAGAAGGTGGGAGGAGGACTGTTGGTTTTTCAATCTACGTTCTCTTCCAACCTGTATAAGGAAAGTAACGGGATCACTAGCTCCTGTGCTGCGGCTGCAGGTAACACACTGGCGGGGCCGCCGCCACCTGCCAGAAACGCCTACTGTCTGCTCGCTCTAATCCTCCTAACCTGGAGCAGCAGTGAGAAGAACCAAGGTTTCCTTTCTTTCTAATGAAAACACAATTTCCTCGTTGGGCAAAGATGCCAAAATATATTCAAACATAGCTTCCCCCTTATTATTGTATCCCAATTAATACAATCCCAGCAGTTTTTAATTTCATTAATATCCGCTACTTATAAAAGAGAATGAAAAACACTTCAACATAACAACACTGCATCTAAGAACTTTCTAGAGAGACTCTCAAAGGGATAACTATACAATTATTTGCAGAACACCCTTGAGAATATGTATTATCACCTTTATTCACTAGATTAAGAGATGGGGCTGTGCTTGACTATGAATGGATCGATGAAAAGCCAAGAAGTAAACTCATTGCTCAAGGATGAATTCCCATTAATATTCCTTAAAGAGAAAAAATATGTAGTGAGCTCTCCTGGGGAAGGGAGGGGGAAGTGTTCACAAAGCTTTATAAAGAGGAAAAAAAAAGCTTTATAAAGAGAATGAAGCAGTAAATGAAATCAGAGCTAATACCAAGAACATTAATATCTAACCCATTAGATTCACTTCCATAGGATCCTAGTTAGCTTCTATAGTTATAACTGAGGAGGGAAGGAAAAGGCCTGTTTTTCGAAGGCAAAACATATTTGGTGGTTAAATTATTAGGTTTCTAAGGTCTAACTGTGCTCCCTGAAAATGACCTACTCCTCTAATTATGCATTCTTAAAATAGGGGTGAAATGGCAAAATAAGAGTATTCCCAATAAGATCTACACAAATAAGCACAATGATTGGACAGGAGTGGTAGGAGAGAGAATATGCGTGAGAAGAAAAGCATGTGATAGTGATTTGGGGTAACTCACTTCAAATCCAGAGAGAGAGAGAGAGAGAATGCTTTCCCTACTGTCTACCTAGATGAGGCTTAAGGTGACAAGGGAGGGAAGGTTCAGAGAAACACCCATTAGGAACAAGCCAGCCAGCCCTCAGTCAGGAGGGCTGTTGGGTTTTAAGAAGAGACCATCTCACTGGTATTCTAGTTGATAAAGACATATGTAGCTGCTCAAGTCATCGGCCAGTGTGTTAGCATGCATGGGCACTGTATCAGAAAAAGATTCATTTCCCGATTAGGACCTGTAGGGATCCCAATTTTTTTCAAAAATCAATGTTGGTTAATGCCCTGAATGCTGCCAGGAATAAAGACTGCTCAGCAAGGGACAAAGAACCCCTAAGGAGACCTCCCTGTCCTTATGGTTTACAAATAGCCACCAACAGGCAGAAAGCTGATGCTGGCCCACTGAGAAATAATATACTAGACTAGAAGAAGTGGCTTCTGATAATCAATGTAAGATTCAGGAGGAGGTTTCCATCTCCCTGACTAAACTCAGCATTCTTTACTCCTGCACCAACTAATACACCACTGGAAAATAGAGCCTCATTTCCCAGTTTTGTATTCTAGCAATTTGATTTGCAGTTATTTCAGCAGCAATGACCTTGTGGAAGCAAGGCTAACAGCTTCTTCCAACTACCTTAACTAAAATGCCTCTTGGTATATTTCCATGAACAAAACTTCTCCTGGTACTTTCCCAGCTTTGTCCTATCCCACCAAATTCGTTAGGTAAGCTAGAGCGTAATCACCATGAGTACCTACCACAGCCCCGTTCAATAATCTTTCACCTGGTGCAGGATGAGTGCCAATCCACTGCCTGGGCACAGCCCCGCGGCCTGCTGAGAAGGGCCCTGTCTAGCCTCTCACATCATTCCAGGCAGGGATGGGCTGCATTTCTTTATGACACATACATGTTCCCTGATTTTTGCAGTGCAGCTTCCCACCTGTCCGCCACTGCCTTGCCCCCACCTAATTCCCCGCTCCTATGCTTATGTAGTCTGCATTTTGTTATTTTTGAGATGAACCTGTAAACGTGAGAACTCAGGGATCTGAGGTACTTCACATAAACACACTCAAGTATCAACCTTTCATTTTTTTGAAAACAAGAACACAGGAAAACAAGTTCTCTTTCCCTCTCCCCTCAGAAACGTGTGCATCTCCCCACTAGGCCAACAGTGGCTACCTCTGCACCACATCACTGATTTCTTGTACACACGACAGTAAGTTATTAAGGACAGGGTTTGCCCCCGGCACACCAGCAGCTGCTGAAGACACCTGTAGCTCCTGCAGGCTGAGTTCCAGTTTGCTGACAGCCTCTCGGAAGGCAAATTTGTTGCGAGTTTGAGGGATGCAGTCCACATAGCCTGAGCAGTAGTCGAGGAGCTGGTGTCCGGTGTCTACCAGCTGGCTATTGGGCACAGGTTCCGTGATTGCATTGGACAGTAGGTCAGCACATTCCAACAGGGCCTCTTTACTGATTTTGTCTGCTGAGATTTTCTCAGCTACCTGTTTGGTTTTTCTGAGAGCCACTTTAGTACCTGCTGTGCCATTGGCCATTTTGGCTGGCGAGATGGAAGATGTGGGCAGAGGCACTTGAGGTGGAGGCATCACTGGCCTCCCAGCTTTCCCACCGAGAGGCACTGCCCCTGCAGCTGCCTTTCTTCCTCCTTCCTGTGTTTCTGATGGGGGCTGTCCTGCAGCCGGGGCAGCAGGCTCTTCCGTAGGGTCTGAACATGAGGACGGATGCTGCAGTAGTCTCATCACTGGTGGTGGGGGCGGGGCACACTTTGGTTTTACCCGTCGGGGTCGGTCCTTGTCTCCAGAGGATGTGACCTGATGCTCAGATAAAAGCTTGAATTTGTTCCCCTGAGAGTCTGTGCCAATGAGCTGCACGTCAGCCGGAGTATGTTTCAGAGTGGGTGAGATAAGGACTGGCACTTTGTGGTTGTGAGTGGTTGGGAGGACTGCTGCAACCTTGGCTGGAGAAGACCAACCGGGTTGCTCTCCATCCTCTGGGACACCAGCCATCCCAAGTCGTGCCCCCCCATTCCTCTCCTTGCCCTTGGGGGCAGTTGCTACTCCAGCCACTCCCACCCCTGCAGAGTCCTTCTCAGCAATGGCTGGATCCCCAGAGGGGTTTCTGAGAGGAAGAGCTGCAGCTCCTCTGGGCAAGAGTTTGGCTTTTGGTCTCTCCCTGGCGGGAGCAGCACCTTCCTCTGATTTTTTTGGAAGCATGTCATTGGCCCTGTCCACATTCTCTTCTGGCTGAGAAGAGGTGGATACTGTCCTTTCCAGCTGGAGTTTGGACCTCTGGCAGTTCCTGGGAAGAGTCATTGCCATCCTATCCTGCTCTGGAAGCCCTGAGGACATGGAAGATGTAGAGTTTGACCTTGGAAAAGGCTTAGAAGTGTCATCACTGGCTGTGGGTTTACCTGCTCGTAAGCCCAGTGTCTTTTTGATTAAGCGTGGCGTAAAGAAGCCTGTGATGCCAGACCACCCACCCCCAGCAGTGCCACTGCCCCCACCCCCACCACCGTCGTCATTACAGAGATTCCTCTGTGCAAAGCTCCCCCCATAGCACTTGGGTGGCACCAGATTCGCCTCTTGCTGGGCAGGAGTGAAAGAGAACCCATCAACATGCTGTAGAGAAGCAACAGATGAGAAGTTACCCGTGAGTTCATATTTCTTGTGGGGCTGATTCTCCATTTCTCGGAAGGAGCTGCTGCGTTTGGGGGGTGTGGGAGCATTTCTCTTTTTCATGAAGGAGCTGAAGAAGCCTCCCTTCCTATCCCTGGTGAAGCATGTCTCTTTGGCATCTTCCAAGAGGCTGCTGGGTGACTTGTCTCTTTGCTTTCGAGGCAGTGCTGGGGACCCACTAGAGGGCTGTGCACTTCTTATGAACCCTGATGAGAAAGATTCAAACAGTAAAGTGGAAGACACAAAGTGAATCCATTACATTTAAGTTATAAGAGTTTTGTCAACATTTATTAAATGTCAGATTGTCCTTTCAGAATGATTAGTCTTCCAAATGCAGTAAGTGGGGAAGAGTAACCTGCTGGTTATTACCTCAGCTTTCCCCCTTTCTTCAAAAATTACTACACAACCTGTTCTCATCTATCGGGCTCAATGACATTTTTGCTGGAACTGTAAAGGTAACTAACTGGGAATCTGGAGTTGAAGACATGGAACTGGAGGCAGAGTCGTGTGTTAGATGGACAGATCAAGACTACTAACTGGCAATATAGAACCAGGGACTAGGATGACAGGTAAAACAGATGCCATACTTTCCGCAAAGACGATGGGCATGGAAATGGGCATAAAAGCATTATACTGCAGGTTTCTTTCAACAAGACAGTTTCCATTAACTCCGTCACTCTATCTGCCCAGGGGCCCATACCTGGTGCTGAACTGGAAGCAGAGTTTTCTGTGCCATCTTGTACCCCTTCAATGTTCTCCTTGTTCTCCAGCTGTTTCTTCAGTGTCCGAGTCTTAGAAGGAAGTATAGGTAATCGGGGAAGGTATGGAACAACAGATGATGATGAGGCGGCTCTCCCAAGCTCCTCAGCTACCTCTGTGAACAAGACAAGGGAACATGGCCTGCTTAGTGGCTAGGGCACCAGCCACATACACCAAAGCTGGTGGGTTCAAACCCAGCCTAGGCCTGCCAAACAATGACAACCACAACAAAAAAATATAGCCGGGCGTTGTGGTGGGCCCCTATAGTCTCAGCTACTTGGGAGGCTGAGGCAAGAGAATTGCTTAAGCCCAAGAGTTTGAGGTTGCTGTGAGCTGTGACACCACGGCACTTTCCCAGGGTGACAAAGTAAGACTCTATCTCAAAAAAAAAAAAAAAAGATGAGGGAACTGATAAAAAGAACAATTCTGTAACAGAGAAACAGCATACAACTGAGGAAGAATTGGAGAGTAGAGTACTAAGACATGTAAATGGAATCATATGTACTCTTTTGTCTGGCTTCTCTGGCTCAACGTTACACCTATACATTTATTCACATTGCTGGATGTGGCAGGTCTTTCTCGTTGCTGTGTAATACTCCAGTGTGTGAATATTACAAAATCCATCTGTTCTCCTCTTGATGGATATTTGGAGTATGGATATGTTACTAGAAACATCCTGCCATGAGTCTTCTGGCTCACAGTTGTAGGCACATTTGTTTGGTAAAGACCTTGGAACACTGGTAGGTCACAGGGTACAGCTTTAGTGGGTCCTACCAAACTTTCCCAAAGTGGCTATACCAATTTATACTCCTAATAGCAATATGTAAAAGTTCTGGTTACTCTGCATGCTTGTTTAACTTTGACTTTATTGCATTTTTTGTCTGATTTTAATTTTACCCATTCTGGTAGGCAGGTAGTGGTATTACTACACTGTGGGTTTTGGGGTTTTCTTTTTGAGACAGGATCTCACTTTGTTGCCCTTGGTAGAGTGTCATGGTGTCATAGCTCACAGCAACCTCAAACTCTTGGGCTCAAGTAATCCTCTTGCCTCAGTCTCCCGTGTAGTTGAGACTACAGGCACCTGCCACAACACCCAGCTAATTTTTTAGTAGAGTTGGAGGCTCGCTTTTGCTTAGACTGGTCTTGAACTCCTGAGCTCAAACAATCTACCTGCCTCAGCCTCCCAGAGTGTTAGGATTATAGGCATGAGCTACCATGCCTAGCTTACCCTTAATTTTATTTTATTTCTTTATTTATTTTTTTGAGACAGATCTCACTATGTCGTCCTGTGCCATGGGTACTATGCCATGGCGTCACAGCTCACAGCAACCTCCAACTCTTAGGCTTAAGCGATTCTCTTGCCTCAGCCTCTCAAGTAGCTAGGACTACAGGCACCTGCCACAATGCCCGGCTAATGACCCTTTATTTTAAATAGCAAAGTTTTGGCTCGGCGCCTGTGGCTCAACAGGCTAAGGCACCAGCCACGTACACCTGAGCTGGCAGGTTCAAATCCAGCCCGGGCCCGCCAAACAACAATGATGGCTGCAACCAAAAAATGGCCAGGCGTTGTGGCGGGCGCCTGTAGTCCCACCTACTTGGGAGGCGGAGGCAAGAGACTCGTTTGAGCCCAGGAAATGGAGGTTGCTGTGAGCTGTGATGCCACGGCACTCTATCCAGATAGCTTGAGACTCTGCCTCAAAATAAATAAATAAATAAATAAATAGCAAAGTTTCTTCTGCCTAGCAGACTCATTCTTTCCTAGTTTTAAACCATCTTGCCTACAGAAAATCATTCTGTACATTTCTAAGCCTATTATTATCAGTTTATCAGCTCCTACCAGAAAAGGATATAATTTTTTATCAGTTTACATTAACAAAGGCTCTATTACTCCCATCTGCCTTACTGCAACAAAAATCTGATAAATCATGGGTAAAGCATAAACACCAGGGACTTCAGAGTGTCATCTGTGCACTTAGTGTAGAACTGTGAGTGACCAAACTGGAACTAGGGCCGGGCATGGTGGTTCACACCTGTAATCGTAGCACTCTGGGAGGCGAGGTGGGTGTACCACTTGAGCTCACCAGCTCAAGACTAGCCTGAGCAAGAGTGAGACACCATCTCTACTAAAAATGAAAAACTGAGATAAGAGGATAGCTTGAGCCCGAGTTTGAGGTTGCTGTGAGCTATGACGCTATGGCACTCTGCCAAAGGTGACAAAGTGAGACTCTGTTTCAAAAACAAAACAAAACAAACAAATGAAAACAAAGTGTAACTAAATATCCTAACCTTGCTGGCTCAGGCCTATAATACTAGCACTCTGGGAGGCCAAGGCCGGTGGATTGCCTGAGCTCACAGGTTTGAGACCAGCTGAGTAAGAGCAAGACCCCATCTCTAAAAATAGCTGGGCATTGTGGCAAGTGCTTGTAGTCTCAGCTACTTGGGAAACTGAGGCAAGAGAATTGTTTGAGCACTATACTTTGAGGTTGCTATGAGCTATCACTCAACTGAGGGCAACGAAGTTGAGTCTCAAAAAATGAATGAATGAATAAATAAATAAATATCCTATCCTTGAGTGGACTGAAATCAAACTTTACCACACTTTATTCTTATTCAACTAAATACACAGAAGATCTGAGAATTTCATAAAAATTTTAATTAGAAGGTACTTTACCGTCACACCATCTGACTTCCTAACCAACTTTTTTTTTTTTTGAGACGGAGTCTCAAGCTGTAGTCCTGGGTAGAGTGCCACAGCATCACAGCTCACAGCAACCTCCAACTCCTAGGTTTAAGCGATTCTCTTGCTTCCGCCTTCCAAGTAGGTGGGACTACAGATGCCCGCCACAATGCCCAGCTATTTTTTGGTTGTAGTTGTCATTATTGTTTAGCAGGCCCGGGCTGGATTCAAACCCGTCAGCTCTGGTATATGTGTCTGGCACCTTAGCCGTTTGAGCTACAGGCGCTGAGCCCCTAACGAACTTTTTAATTAAAAATTTCCAAAAATTTTAAACTTTGAGTTTTTATACCTTACCAAGAGTTACACAGACACGAATCTGTATTTAATTTCAACTGACAGTTTCTATTAGCTTTTTATAAATGCTATCTATAAATACACTACTGCACATCTTAAACTTACCAAAAAAAAAAACCTTGGATTTTTAAATCAAAAACGCTATGCCAAAATCTAGCAAATGATTTCACAGATCTTTAAACACTGGAGTTGGATTTTTTTTTTTTTTGAGACCGAGTTTCAAGCTGTTACCCTAGATAGGATGTCATGGCATCACAGCTCACAGCAACCTCAAACTCTTGGGCTTAAGCAATTCTCTTGCCTCAGTCTCCCAAGTAGCTGGGACTATAGGCGCCCGCCACAACGCCCATTTATTTTTTGTTGTTGTTGTTGCTGCTGCAGTTGTTATTGTTGTTTAGCAGGTCCAGGCTGGGTGTGAACCCTCCAGACTTGGTGTATGTGGCTGGCGCCCTACTCACTGAGCTATGGACACCGCCCTGGAGTTGGATTTTTTGTTTTATGCTACAAATGAGGTTTTAGAATAGGCTGTGAATTTTAAAGTACTGATAATCCTACAGCTGGCTCTAGTCAGAAGTTATCTGAGCAAATAGAAGACAAGGAAAGCCTGGTGTGGACAGTCTCACAGAAGTGAAATCTACAGGGCTAAGCTTTAACTTTCCAACTCATTCCACTAAATCTTAGCACTATGCTGTGACATCTGTCACGATCAAAAGCAGAAGCCAGGCTGGGCGCAGTGGTTAGCACCTGCAATTGCAGCACTCCTTAATCCTAAAACCCCAGGAGGCTGAGGCAGGATGACCACTTGAGCTCAGGAGTTCAACACCAACCTAAGGAAGAGTGAAACCCCATCTCTACTGAAAATAGAAAAACCAGCCAGGTACTTGGGAGGCTGAGTCAGGAGGATCACTTGAGGTTGCAGTAAGCTATGATGATCCCAATGCACTGTAGCTGGCGTGACAAAGCAAGACTTTATCTCAAAAAAACAAAAAAAAAACAACTAAAAAGCAGAAGCCAAACCAGTATCTGCCACACTTTAAAGGTGTAGTACCTTATTAACTATTCTAATGGATATACCAAAAAGTAATTTTTATTAGAATGCATTTCATGATTTTATTTCCCTGAATATACAGTGATTAGTGTGGAAGGGAAGTGGCAGATAATCCCCAGAGTCACCACACAAGGGTGATGACTAGATGCTTCAGCACTGAGATAATCAGCTCAATGAAAATCCTAAACTGGAAATAAGTGTTTCGGCCCTTCCAGAGACAAGACAGCTGAAGCTGAGGTCTGAGCAGCACCAATTAGGCTCTCAAAAAAGTGAGTGTTCATCCCAATAGTAAGCCTTGGCTAATTAAAGCTTGGCCATGGGTTCTGTGACTTTTATGGAGGCAAAGGCATACTTTGCTATTCATTCCTGAGCAAAATTGACACAGGTAGGATCAATTAAATTGTGAAATTTTGGGCTTACTTTACAACTGTTTTTGTTTTTCTTTTTTTGCAATTTTTGGCCAGGGCTGGGTTTGAACCCACCACGTTTGGCATATGGGGCCAGTACCCTACTCCTTTGAGCCACAGGCGCCACCCTTGGTATTTTTTTTTTTAAAGAGACAGGATCTTGCTATGTTGTTCAGATTAGCCGCAAACTCCTGGAATCAAGAGCTCTTCCTTCCTCAGACTCCTGAGTAGATGGGACTAAGGTACACAACACTGTCTGGCTCCTTTTTTTGGCAATTATTTTAAATTTAACTTCCCGGCTTGGCGCCTGTGGCTCAACGGGCTAAGGCGCCAGTCACGTACACCTGAGCTGGCGGGTTCGAATCCAGCCCGGGCCCGCCAAACAACAATGGTGGCTGCGACCAAAAATCGGCCGGGCGTTGTGGCGGGCACCTGTAGTCCCAGCTACTTGGGAGGCGGAGGCAGGAGACTCGCTTGAGCCCAGGAATTGGAGGTTGCTGTGAGCTGTGATGCCACAGCACTCTATCCAGGGTGACAGCTTGAGGTGCTGTCTAAAAAAAAAAAAAA